>CABFVX010003229.1:0-69997 GCA_902151425.1 Timema shepardi
GGTAGTATGCTTTGATGCGATACATCTATTTACGTTAGTATTGGGCGGGGTCCAGTTGTAACATTATACCACGTAATGTTACACATGTATACATATACACATACACACATACATACATTCATCTATACATACATACATACATACATACATACATACATACATACATACACAAAATATACATACAAAACATGCATACATACAAACATACATACAAAACATATATACATACATACATACATACATACATACATACAAACAAACACATATACATACAAAACTTACATACAAAACGTGCATAACATACACATATACCATACATACATACATACATATCTACCTACCTACAAAACATACATACCATACCATGGTACAAGATGTCATCTTGAAAAGAAACACACTGATGTTAAGTAGGAAAAATTTTAACAATTTACTATATTAAAATTTGTCAAAAAATTTAAATTTACAAATTGAAAAATTATATAATGGACGTATCGTCATCAGACGCCACGTTAATACTCTCAACTGAGGATGGCAAACAAGTAATTTGGTGGGAAGTAGAATAAAGGAAAGAATTGTTGTTGGAGAGATGCAAGTGATGTGTTGGTGCTGGTATCAGATGTTTCATAAAAGGTAGATAGATTGGGGATAGAATATTTTAGATTGTATTGCAAAAGATGCTTGAATTTAACCTAAAAATCAAGCGCTATCCATCCTCAGTTGTGAGTATTAACGTGGTATCCGATTAAGAAAAGTTCATTATGTTAGTTCTCAATTTTTTAATTTAAATTTGTTGGCCTATTTTACTGTTATAATTCACTAAGATATTTCCTACTAGACATTTTTCTAGTGATATTTTTCCTAATTTATTATTGGTATTAAATTGTTGCTATAAATATAAGTGTGGTAATTGTAATAATTATGTTTATTGTAGTAAATGTTATTAAAATAAAACCCACTTTATTGTCAGTGCGAGTTTTTCTTCCGCACTAACGAATTCCCCTATCAGCATGTTTCTTTTAAAGATGACATCTTTTACCATTGACAAAAGCGTTTCAAATTAGCAAACGAACATTCTGTTATACCCGAAAAACTTGTCTGGATTTTCTTTCAGTTTATAATTTAGGTACACAAATTTTCTATTTGTTTACCTGTCTGTTAGAATGGGATGGATTCACTATATTCTCTGACATCAACGATGACGACGATGAACATTTAATGCAGCACATAATGCAACATCTTCACTAATATATAAGTAAATTCCGTTTACAATAATATAGTCCCGTACAAAGTGCACAAATGGACAAATATTGCAAATGTTTTGTCAGTAGCGAGTGTTCTAGCTCAGTTGGCACCACGGTATCCAGAGGGTAAAACACGCACGTTTGGTGGTACTATATAAGGATTTCCAGGTGCGTGAAAACACGTCTGTGTGCCGTAGCCTGTCCTATTTGCCAGCGGACGACCTTGAAGACGCATTCGACCCCACTTTCACTGCCGGGCGATATATATTTGCTTATAACTGAGAAAAATTGTATTTTATAAATTATTATTGAAATAAATGTTTATTTTAAAAAGTTTTTACCAATTTGAAATGTAAAGTAACATAGTATCATAAATAGTTGCATAAATACTATAATAATTCGTGATATCCTCCTATGTAAAGTAATATAGTATCATACATAGTTGCATAAATACTATAAGAATTCGTGATATCCTCTTATGTAAAGTACCCTCCAAGTCATTTTTCTGGAATAAATATATACACAATTTAGTTTGTAATCTTAAACATTTAACGGATACGAATTTTAATCATATTCGCTATATAGGATTACAAAAATTATAATTTTTTCCCCTCGTTTTGCCCTTCGCTTAACTACCCTTAAATTATAGTGAGTTATATATTTCCAAAAACCCCTTGGGTTAACCTTATGGAAACTCCATATAACATTTTTTAGCCAAATTAGTAAAATAGTTTCTGCTCTAGGCCGAGACAGGACATTCAGACAGACAGCATCACAAAAATAACTTTTTCGGGTTCAGTGTGTCAAGAAATTACGATATCCTTCCAAATTTTTAACTTGAGCTTTTGGCTATCATAATACTTTCTCTACCCAAGAGCTCATGAGGAAGAAAAAATGAAATGTAGCATTTCTTAGTCTGGCAGCAGCAATCATTGTACATGATCTATGCATAGATTTAGAGGAGCATATTAGCTGTCACAAAGAGAAACAAGATTAGGAGTGAAGTTGTCAGTGCAATTGTTGGGGAACGTGAGATAGAAGAGTAAGGTAGAGTGAAATGGTATAGACATGTAATGATATGGCAAGAGAAAGAAAACAAAGGGGAATTATGGAGAGTGTCAAGTATGAAGAAGACCACAAGGGAGAAAAGGGGTTGGAAGGGGCTGATAGCAACAAATGTGTGAGAGAAATGAGAAGATTGAAAACAAATAAAGGAGGAAAAATGATAAAAGGAAATAGAAAGATGGAGACATGCTACTAAATCAACCACACCACACGCTGGAAAAAGTCGATTATTATTATATTTTCAGATCTATCAAATGCAGCAAAGTGTAGCTAGTCATCCTGTAATCCAATCTTAGTTTATAAAGTCTTCGTCCGTAAAATGTTAATTGAAATCCAACAGGCCACGGCATTCTGTATCTTCGAGTAGATCACCTTCCTATCAGCCGGAGTGTTTTCATATTGTGATCACCGGGGTGGTGGAGTTCCTTACTGGAATAGTAATGTTATTATAAAACAATAAGATTGAAGATTAGATTGAATTGATTTAGGGCGAAGTAAAGAAAATAAGGATATTACATTGTATTTTTTATGGTTACTTGATATTTACGAGAAAAAAATATTAACATAATTAATAAAATCCTAGAATCCATCCTAAATATAAATTATAAGGGCAATCACAGTCCACATTTTCACTTTCCACCTGGACATTTTGTAAAATGCTTCTAAATTATAATAACCGGAGGTAGACCGCTACAAGTCTGTAAAAAACCTTTGTTCCAACACTTGTGTTGGAAAGGGGGATCCCCTGACTTCTTATATATACAGGAAGACAAGGCCCTCAAACTGGATTATTGGTCATTAACCGTAAAACTTCCCTAGATTGATTCTAATCGTCAGGCAATCTAAAAATAAACCCACGTGAAATACACAAATAATGGTAGTAATTATGTCTAGGTCATTAAAGATTTGAACATAATAACAATTCAAATTGAGTGTACTCGCTTCAGTGGCCACATGGTCGAAGGTGTCACTCTCGTGTTAGACTAGACGGCCGATGACAGAGGGATCTGGTGTTCGAATCCCGGTTGGGAATAATGAGGTTGATTTTCCCAAAATGGGTTTCCACTCTCCCTCCACATAAATACTGGTACACTTCTTCTAAATTCGGATTTAATCATACCTAGCTCATTAGTGTAATTAGTACATATACATATAACTTGAACTGGTCGTAAAATGCAATGCTGAAAAAAAAGAGTGAATTGAATCATATGCCTTTTATTAAGAAGTACAAAATAAATTTAGGCATACAATGAATTGTAAGGAAGTTATGTAAATCTTAAAACAATGGATTGTCTTTAGAAAAAAAACATTATAAGCTGATAAATTGGGGGATTATAGACATTAAATATACATATAGCCCAAATGTCTTTTGCGTGGATTAATTATGGTGCTTGTAAGCATTAGCCAACAAATACTTTTAAGTTGTAAACGCAAATAAACAGTCAGAAAAGAATACCAAGAAATGATGGAGAGTTATGGATAGAAATCCCCCAAAAACTTTAGAAAAGCTAATGAAGTTATTTTATAAATCGTGAACAGATTTTAGTTTGATACTATAGCTCATGCAATATAATGACTAAATAAAACTAAAAACCAATATACTTAATATGTATTACAACCTACATGCAAAGACTAGCAACAGAGTGTAAGGTCCTTTCTACCTCCGCCAAATGGGGGCTGGGTTCTAAATCCATACATGAAATGAGAACTTACTAATATCAATTAATTGCCCGTGGACATTAATAATTATTATGTACTAGCCTGGGGCAGCGTACTTTCTTTGCTTCAAACAAACAGAAAAAAATCTGTTCATTTCATTTCTTCCAATCCAGTTTTTAATAAACTAAAATAAATGTAATACTAAATTTAGAATTCCATCTTTGATGTGAACATGTTTTTGTACAGGGGAGAGATTTTAAAATGTTAGCCTTATGTATAGATAGAGCGCAATGCTCACGACAAACAAACAAACTAACTAACTCTTGCTAACATATATTAAACGTCATCAAACACACTAATAAAACATAGTTTTGACAATGTACATAGTAATAACTATACTATACACAAGGCAATTTGCAACATAAATGTGTAGATTTTAGGGCTGGAAAATTGTATCTGTGAAGGATCCGGGGATGTAAAACATTTAAGCCCGATCATTAAACAGTTATTTTTATTTTCACTGGATTGACATAACAAGATTTTCCTTGTAAAATTAATAGTTATAAGCTCAATTATAAAGTTATTACTTAAATAAGGAACCATTGTCTTCATAATAGATTTGTTTTGAACAAAAATATAGCAACTGGTAGTTAAGTGACATTTTGTAGAAAAGATAATATTTTTTAAGAACGTATATTGTCTGTAATTTATAGAGCAAAAAGAGAAGTATATTTTTACTCTAACAATTTAAGGAGACCCTGATTTGTTGAGTGTTAACCACTGTCGCCCTCCTTTAAATCCGTGCATGATAACATCCTACCTTGCATGAAACACGCACAGAATATTGTCACTAATATAAAATACATCCTTAATGTCGTCTTGTTGATTAGAGCTTACTAGAACACAGCTCTCTTTATCTTGGGAGTGAGGAGACAGAATAATAATTTGCTAGATGCATCTTGAAGTAGTTATCAACTTAACTTGCATGTTGGCGTATGGCACGCGGAGATGGTTGGTTGGCTCTTTCCCAGCAATTTATAGTTATGTGTCATTACGTGCACTACTAAAACAAGGCACAGTTAACAAGGAGCCAGACTCCACCCATCTACACAAAAATAAATCACAACGTATTATTTGTTAAATTATTCAATTATTAATTTTTAGTATGTGTTTTAATATAATCCCTGGAGAATGGGGTGGTACCTGAAAACTTTATCGAGGCGTAATTTTTTAACAAGTAATTTATATATAGATGCTTGGCTGTAAATAAGGCCCCATTTATGCATGGGTTTCGTATCGTCCGGTTTCGACGACAATTTATCGTTCGTTCTTTAATCCCTTTAATACAATGGTTACATTTATGCTAAGTCATCATATAATTTTATCGTTGTGGTCTGAAGGGCTATCGTCGTACCCTATTAAATGCAACGTTTTTTTTAATCTTTGGACGATCTTAGGAGCAATACGGTATTTGGACACATTTATGTAACCAGATGACGTTATGGTGGCATTCTTGTCAAACTGTCCCTTCCTGTGGGAATGTGTGTATTACCTGATAGTCATTGCTAAAATTTCCTCGGGTACAAACGCAAATCCCTGCATCAACGTGTTCTTTTTTTCCACTGCTCTCCTGAATTTTACTGCCAGTTTATCAAATGACTTCTGTGGCATTCAAAAATAATTATAAAATTAATCGCAATCCTCTTTAAATTTTCCACACAAATGATAAAACACTTCCTCGAAATACCTGAGACTATCTATAGAGTGAGCAGACCATCTCCTTCAGCGTATTTTCCTAGTCGCCTTACAGGCTAAATACAACACAAATGTATCCATCGTGGTATAACAAGAGAATGGCTGCGGATCCAGTACTGAAACTCCTTTCAACGACTGACGATATTACCACACTGCATAAATAGACATATAAATACGTCCGATAAATTATCGTTGACTACTTGACGATACAAAACGCACGCATAAATGAGGCCTAACCTGTACCAAATTGTTAGTTTCAAGGAAACTGGTTGGTAATCAAGAATGAATAATTTTTCAAAACGTTTAACCATTCAAATTATAGGAATATTAATTAGAATAATGGATTTGGGATGAGCAAAGTAGAATTTAAGATCAATGTGGATTAATTTGCTTGGAGAAAGGGACACAATCATTAGAGCTCTGACCTCGCTATCATCTGCAGTCGTATCTATTGCGATAGTGGCATCATAGAGGAGTGTTTCTTAAAGTTATTTCCAATAATGTACCTCGTGATGCCTTTACTATATCATTATTCATAGTATTAACATTTTTATATAGATCCTATTAGACCACGAGCTATATTTACGTATGTAAGGTTTATAAAATTGCACTATTACAATGGGCAGTTTGCCACGCATCTAGAAAATTTTGGAAGTTGGAAATTTAAAGGAATGATCTTGTTTATGGAAATAAAAACCAAAGAAAAATGCACAATTTTACACAAATAACTCAATAATAAAAAATAATATTTTAGGGTTTGTCATTAAATAACAATTTTGACTAAAATATTTTAAATATATATTTACATATATAAAAATAAAAGTGAACTGAATGAATAAACACCCAGATTTTAACACTGGTCTTATTAAATTTCTCTTTCTGAAACATTGGGTAGCGAAGTGCCTTCACATAGTTACTATCATGGATTGGTATATTTGATCTATAAAAATGAAATATCATTTCTTTATATTCAAAACAATTTTTTTTTGAAAAATTAGGAATTCCTTCTGTAAATCTGGAAATTAAGGGATTTTTGAACCCTAAATATCTCAAAATCCTACAAAAGAGGGTCTAAATCTCATAAAAATAAATTACTATGATAACGAAAGCAATAGGAGTGAGCTCTATGAGTAACAGTTTTGTATGCTGGGTACATAAAGAAATCCAGGGCACGCAACTCAATCCAGATGTGGGAAGAACATGACGGTTGGTCTCCAGAAATAAAAATAAAATAATAATAATTAATAATATTTAGAATTAAGGAAAGACAGAGATGGTTTCTAAACTTAAGGGTATTTTCACAAACAATAAAATTAAATAAATTGCAAGAAGTGCATGTATATGCTTATTATAAATATATTTATCTATACATGAAACAAGTTAAACGTATTGTGTAGAGATATATAATAGCTCCTACTATCTTAGTTAAATTCACAATCTGCAATGATCTAGAAGGCTTTAGGTTAAGATTGTCTTTGTTTTAAATTAAACAACAAAAAAAAATATTTTTTATATATACAACAAAGAATCACTTAGCTTATTATTTTTCGCCTGAACTTTGCATACGAAGTTACTCAATATTATCATAATACAAACCATGTAACTATCTAATATATGCATTCTATTACTCATAATTATTCAACATAATCAAAATGAACACCGTCCAAAAATTTCTAATATATCCCATAATAACCTAAAATCAGACCACCCTTAATTTATCAATCACAACAATACAGGAGAGTAATAAAGAAAAATAAATAAGAACATTTAACTTTAAAATTACGTAGACAAGAAAAATCTAACCAACATAATAAAAAGGTGAGATTCGAAGTGTATATTAAAATCCTCTTTTCTTTAATCTATCAGCTCAATAGTGATATACCAAAATTTATCCCTACAAACTAGACTGATATAAATAGATTAGACTATTTAAATACAACGAGAAAAATTTAAGTTTATAAGATTCAAACAGTTACTAATTTGAAATAATAACCTGCCAAAAGGTAATTTTGAAAACTAATAATAAAAAATATATTTATTCTACACCGAAAAGAAATTTACCCCTACAGTTTTTAAATAATGCTGAAGCCTCAGCTTCATCCGATTAAGTCTGAGCAATGTCCAAGAGTGCCGGACGCTTTCCTACGCCGGTCTTATATGCGATTTGCAAAACTCGGGGGACACGGAACAAAGGAAAAAAAGGGGAGGGGAACCAAAGAGTATCATACACCGGGAGGGAAATGAGAGTGACAGAATGAGCTTATACTCATTTCTCGAAGAAATTGGAATGTTTGGGCACTTTGCAGGACAGGCATTTCTTTTCTTCTCAAGTTATTTGGAATAGCTTAAGCACATGGCGACCTCTAACGGGCGCGGTTCGATTCATAGGTGGAGCTGGTCAGGTTGTCTGTGCGGTGGAATTGCGGTCGGTAGTGTTTTCGTCTCTCTCAGTTTGGAGTACAGTGCCACCAGGACGGTGAAATGGGGTGAGTATTTGTTATCGTTAACTTGTTCTCTTTTATCTTGTTGCCAAATTCTACAGTTTTTTAATAAGAAGACTTGGATCACGCTAATTGACGCACTTGGGGAAGACAAGGTACCGTACCATATTTTTAAAATTAAATCTATATACCCAGGGTGGAATTGAGATCAACACATAGTGACTGATTATTTACAAACGGGTGAACAATTTAATAATGAGGTTTATATATGTGTAATCGTAGGTTTCATGGTGTCATCTTCAAATAAATCTAAGGTGAATTAACTTCTGAAGTTTATTTATTATGAATGAGTAGGCGTTTTTGATATCAGTTGATCTTATGTTGAATATATATCCAGAAAAGGCGAATCAAAGGTCTTAATTTCAATCCTAGTGTTAACGAAAAATGTTCAAAATTACCTTAAGCAAGTGAAACACAAACTATATTATTATCATATTATTGAATAAAAGTGGCCATGTTTACATATATTCGTGAATATTCTACTGGATCTGTAAATTAAACAGAGCTACCCACCAAAAATATTTATCACACAGCTATTCTTCAAAAGACGTGAAAAAAAACCCACATAAATAACGCTTACCGATTCTTAACTGCGATTGCATTGTTGACTTTAATAGTTATTCATAGATAATTAAAAATAAAAGACTTAGGCAACTATGAGCAAAATCTAAATAGCACTAAAACAAAACTAGAATTCACAGTCATCTTGATAAACTAGAGTTACTACATTACATAGTTTTATGTCACTCAAAATTATTTCAATTCATAGCATCCTCCCACCTTGAGTTGAGGTGCAGATTATTTACAGTAAGAATTTGCGGGGTATCTTTACCTCTCGGCCACAATAAGTAATAACCATTGGATCCTCATTAGGACTAACAATAGTTTTTGCAATCTCATTTACAATACTTTTTTTGTCCTGAGAGGACACTTCCAGAGGATACACACTTTGTATTGGTCTCAAAGGTTTACCAGCCGACGTTCTCAGGTGGACCAGATGAACTGCACCATCTCGCCCAGGCTATAAATCTTCCACACAGACTAAGGCCCAGTCAAGTCTCTTTGTAGTGTCACTCCCAACAAGTACCACTTCACCAACTGTAATGTTCCTGCAGTTTTTTTAATATGGTTTTGGCATGAGCTGTCCAAGATATTCAATCAAGAATTGTTGACGCAGGTCAACTTTTAATTTTTGATGGTAACGTCTCCTACAGTTAAAATCACATGTGTTTAAATTATCAAAATCCGGAACACAAACTTCCCTAATCTCATGTAAGAATATGGCTGGAGTCACCAGTATTAGGTTTGAAGAATCATTCGACACATCGGTGAGTGGACGAGCATTAACAACAGCCTTACAATCACAAATAACTGTAGTCATCTCTTCAAATGAAATTAGAGCCTTTGCCACTACACTTCGTAGTAGTTGATTCATTATACGTACCAACCGCTCACACCATCCACCCCACCACGAAGCTGTGAGTGGGTTGAATTTCCAATATATACTCTCTGGTGCTAAATTCGGTTATCCTATGCCATTCAAGCCTTTCAAATTAATTTTCAGCACCCACAAAATGTGTTCCATTATCACTATATAGGACCGATGGCTATGAAGCGTCGGAGAACCTGGAGGAAATCAGGGGTTGATAATGAAGACACCAGATCCAAATGTACGGCTAGAAACACCGAATATGTAAACAAACATATTCATGCTTTCTGTCCACCTTTAAAGTACACCGGTCTACCAAAATCAACACCAGCAATCTCGAAAATCACAACATCCCTTACTCGTTCAGCTGGCAAGGATGCTGGCATATGTGTAAGATTTATCGCACCTTGCCTTTTGCAAACAATACACTTAGAGATGACAGATAAGACTCTCCTTCGTCCACCAAGTATCAAGAATGGTTCCCTCATATTGCTCAGCAATCTCTGCACACCAACGTGACATAAGCTATCATGTTTCTCTTTTATCAACAACTTTAAAACAGGGTGATGTGCTGGAAGAATCATAGTGTATCTAGAATTCTCACTGTCTTCATGATGTGTAATTTTACTCTTTAGGCGTAAAATGCTATGCTGGTCTTTAAATGGATGCAATGATACAATTTGTTGGTATATCTCATCCTTAAAAGATTAATGTTGAATTTATTTAAAATCTCATACTCGGCATCTTCGATTTCCTGGACAAAAATGTCAGCATTCATGCGATGATAAACCCACGACAATTATAGACAAAACGTTGAACCCATACTATCAAATTTAGTACCTTTTTATAGCGAGAATAATATTTAAATTACCATCCAGGAGTCTCGTACTATCTATTTTTCACAAAGGTCATGAATGGGGATTTAATTTTCTTCTTTTTATCTACATTTACTTCATCTTATTGACATATAAATTCATTATTAAGCCACTCAGTGGATGGTTTTCGCTGCCAATCAGACCCCCCCCCACCATCTTGACTCCAATAATTTCTTGGCTGTACAACCTCTAGATGGAAGGTCATCCGGATTAATGCACCCAGTTACATGTCACCACACTTCATGTTTGGTTTGTCTTCGTATTTCCACAACCCTATTTCATTCAAATGTGGCCCATTGATCGTCACATTGGATCCAAGAAAGATCAGTGGATGAACCACTCCAAAAATACACAGGCAGATCATTGCTAGATAGGTCTTCTGCAACTAATGCACTTAGTCTTGCCCCTATTGAAGCTGCTAAAAGTTAAGTTCATGGAATGATCATTTTCTTAACTGGTGCTACCCTTTACTTTGCTTGAACTAACTGCACATAAACACCGAGGCTAGTATCTACTTTCAAAATTCTGATGCTGCATGTGCCGACTGACTTGCATCACAAAACATAGGTAGACTCCATCTGTCTGTGTGACTCAGTCCTCCATTTATCCACCTTGGAATCTTTATTTTTGCTAAGCTTGGTGGTTCATCCACCCAACTTAAGAACTTGGTTTTAATATACGAACCTACTTCAGTAACCCAACCTATCTTGGATCCCCATGTTTCTTGCAACTATAACTTAGGGCATAATTATACAGGACAATAAAATCCAATGGGGTCAAAACCACGATGAACCATGAAGAGAATCTTTCTTTTTGTTACAACTTCCATGCTAATGTTTTCCGGCCCTCTGAACTAATATCCAATATATCAATTACACGGTTTCACTTTAGGCCTAGCCCATTAGACTGTTCAACAGAGTCACATGTTGTAATATATATTTAGAATATTTAGTGTGTTCCCATAATCTAAAATTGAATTTTTATTCTAACATCAACTCATTAGCTTCTTGAATGAACTTATGTAGGTCTTGTTCATTCTCAACACTTGTGACACAATTGTAGACATTAAAGCTCTTCTTTAATTTCAAAATGGTGGGCTTGGAATAAGAAGTATAATCATCACCCTTAAATAAATACTCCTGTAGATGATGCTCAATCACATCACCTACTACCAGAAAAGGACTACAAGATATACCAAACACTAGTCTTACCCACCCATACAAATCTTAAAAGATATCTATCTTCTTTACACAAGCTTATTTGCAGGAAATACTTCTTAATAATTGATATATCACCAATTTTGTTCAATCTGAAACGTGTTAAAACTGATTGAATACACGCGATTTATTTAACAACTTTATCTAAGCAACCACTCAATGATGGATAACGTTTTTATTTTACCGAAACATAAAAAAAGGTCTTACTTTGGTAGTACTTATTATTATTATTATTAGCACCACGTCTTACTACCCGTTCGGGTTATACGTACTTACGCTAATGTGCAATGGTAGGGTGATTGTGAGATGAAATGGAGGACCTACATTTTAACGTGGAATCCGAACCACGGTGGAGACCTGGCATTCCTCACGTTCACAAGATGTCTTGTCAGAGGTGAAGGAAGGGCTAGATAATCAGATAAATCTTTGTCGGGACCGAGGATTTAACCCCGGCCGCCAGCACAGAAGTCTGACACCTTACCCCTAGACCACCAGGTCACCCCTTGGTAGTACTGTTCTCTTTCACAACATGCCAATGAGATAGGTAGTGTCCATAGTTTCCTATCTCAGAATCACTGACAACTTAGATTATACCTTCTTCCCTCCACTCCTTTAATACTTGTTGATAAGCTTCGTAATAGATATCCGTTTTCAGTTTATTTACTGTCGTGTCTAGTCTTCTATTGGCCATATTTTAATTGGAAGGCAGGGGTGGATGGCCCTCTATCCAAGGCATGTGGACTTTATATCGGCCATCTGAGTTCACTGTTACTGTCTCAAGGAAGTTCTCTTTAGCTCCTTGCTCAATTTCTTGTCTAGACTACTTCTCTCCTGAATCCAAGATTCCTAGCACACCCAGATTCCATAAATCAGCAATATAGGCATTAGCAACTAACATTGACGTCACCTTCATGAACTTACTCTCACGTGCCTCTCCTCTGGTGACCTTATCCATAAGAGTCATCCCAGTAATGTTTCAACTGCGACTAGATCTCATTATAGGATGTGACGCCAACCGGTTAGCAACTTTCGGCCACATCAGCACCTATAAGAAACTCAGTAGGAGCAAGACCCTCAATAATGTATGTTATCTTGATGTGGTTGTCCCGTAGTTCTTGTGTTCAGGAACCTTCACTGGCATGTGATAGATTCCCACATTTTGTTTGCTGATCCAATGCTTGTAAATTACAAGAATATTTGCCATTAAGGCTACCTAACCATATCTGATAACACTCATGTTCAAACACAGCTGTTTGAACGTCACCAAACAAGGTATGGGTAATTTTCTCCCTCTTTAATACAGAATATTCCATCTCCAGAGCTGCACTTTTCAAAATGTAAGATTTCTGTGACCCTCTGTCAATAACAGCATAAAAACGGCGCTCTGTTTTAGCACTCCAGAGTGAAAAAACAAGAGTTTTTAGAAATACTTCATTAGCCGTATAGTTGGATTAAACATTCTCAAATACTGGGGCTGTCAATGCTTGATTGGTTTCAGCTATGGGTTCATGGGATTTATTAAAATTTTCTTTGTTAGAAGCAAGATTACAACACATCAGAACAAGGTGCCTTTTCCCACAGATCGCATACCTTAAACTAGCTTTGCACCTCTTAGTCATGTGATCCGTCCTGAAACATAAAAAGAAGCATCCATAACTCTTCAATATTGGTTACTTTTAATTTAAAGTCATTTTCTGTGCCTTAAAACAATCCTCACTTGCGTGCCATTTGTCACCAAACACACAATTTCTTGTCCTTTTAAGAATACCTTTAGAATTCATTAGACCAACGTCATTAAGAACACTATCTTAAACCTTGTACTGGCCTCTCTTCTTTCTTGTTTGTATATTGTCCACTCTTTCTCCAAAACCAGCTACGATTTTCTCTTACATACAGTGTTTATGCTAGCACTTACACTCGTGGCATCATCATCACTCGCGTTCATAACCTTCAAAGTTTTATTCCCACACACATTAAATTTCATCATATATTTATCAGCAGCTTCACTTTCTTTATCTAAATCCAACAATGTTGAACCTGCTTCTAGCATAAGTTTGAATATGTCTTTGCCTTTCGCATTTAATTTACTAAACTTCTTCTCCAGCAGGTTAGAACAAGCTTGTAGTTTTACCTTGTCTATAATATGAAACCTAATTTCCTCAATAAGTTTCATTAATACTCTAGTAAATGCACTACGCAAAGCAGTACGGAACTTTTCTTAAATTTCATGACTAGGCCTACACTCGAGTATAGCTCACAGTTTACTCTTTTAAATCATAACTGTCCTTTCACGGTCGCCATAAAATGTAAATTAAGCTTAGCTACCCGCATAGAATATTTATCACACAGTTATTCTTCAAAAGACGTGAAATAAAACATAAACAACGTTTACTGAATCTTAACTGCGATTGCATTGCTGACTTTTATAATACTTCGTAGATAATTAAAAACCAAAGACTTAAACAGCCATGAGCAAAACATAAACATCACTAAAACAAAACTATAATTAACAGCCCTGTTGATCAATTACAATTACTATATTCAATAGTTCCATGTCCCTCAAACTTATTTCAATTCATAACAGGATCTATGGTTTGTAGAGATGCAGTTTATATTGCCAGTGAGGGAAAATTAACAAAGAATTAAAATAGTGGTCAATGTGGTAAACCTTGGTATGACAAATCAAAGCTCTTCAGATTGATTATAAAGTTCAGAATTTTTAAAAAGTGTCTTGGATATATGCATATTGGGGAAAAAGTCACTTGGCACTTGCGTATATTGGCTGTATTTATCATTGTTTCTTTCAATTGTAAATTAAATGTTCAGATCAACTCGTTTTTAACATTATTACAAGTCTGCTATTTGCTAGGAATTCTATCGATGGACCTATTGTTAATTTATGTAAAAGCACCCTCATTTTAACTTCTCATATCCCTATCAGTTATAAGGGTTTTGCCAACTACTGTAATCTATTTAACCGTTACCAACATAGAAAATCTAGATTTTCTAGATCAAAGGAACTCATAATTTATTCCATAACTCTTTTTGGGGCCTTGTAAGAAATTGCCTCTTACACTTCGCAAGTGTTGTTGGGTTGCGAACCACTATGGGGAAAAACCACTAGTTGAAATTGATCGACTCAATGTTTTATCTTACGTTTTATAGCAAATAAACACCACTGATAAATGACTTATAGCCAACACAATATGTGATCATTTTTCAATATATTATGCAATGATTGCCAAGATTGGTTTCTCTTTAAATAGATGTGTGGGTGTGTTTGTTTTTGACCTATTTTAGGTTTATATTATCATGTTCGAGTATAATCTAAAAGAGATACAACTATGTATACCATTGAAAATATGAAGATTCTCAATGTGTTTTTAATGACTAAAGTAAGGCTCCATTTCATAATATGACACTTGGTACATCCTTCCACATCTGTAATTAACGTAGTATATATTTTTGCACTCAATTATCACATTTTAATTCATCAGTGGTATATTTTCGAAATCCTGTCCATTCTATAAGAGGGTCCTTTTCATCTTCTCTTGGTTAGCACTGGTAGCACAGAGGATCAGGATTGAAATCCGTGCAAATAGCGGCATGTGCAGTGTTGGCTCGTAACTTTAGAAGCTGGAGGGCGCATTCTGTTTAATTCATAAATTATTTCTAAATAATATATTTAAAATAAGACACAAATTTCGGAATATGTCTTGCTAAATATTAATTTAGTTAAACTCAAAAATCAATATCACAAACAACTTGCTAAGATAAAAAAAAAATAAACTCCCCCCAAAGGACGTGGATGTGTTGTAGACACTCTGCAGCTGTGTAATGTGCATAAATATATAGGTATGTATGTTTTCACTATGTTCCATAGAAAATTCAGGACATGGCCTACCTAATGATTTCAATTCTCTTTTTTTGATCAAGAGTTAATCTTGCAATATTCGTTGTCTTAAGCGCCTGAATTGGACTATTCATATTAAGCCTAGTTACAAAAAATATTAAAACATATAACGCAAATATACATTATCATAAAATCACCCTACATAATATTATTATAAACACACACGCCACACACATCCTCAAGAGGCAGGAGCATGCAGGATGACTGACAACAACTATTGCTGGTTCACGCTATACACATTTCACAAGCTTTCAACCTTAGGGCGCGTAAGGGAGTGCGCCTTCAAAAGAAGAATAAGTAATGCTAGCTTGATATAGCAGGATAGGGACAATGGGTTAAAGAGAGAAGGTTTGGTTTTACAATGTCAGGCGCTGACCCTCGAGTGCCTGACTATATGCCATTTCATGACAAGAGGTGAAGGGGTGGGAAGGATTGGTTTCACAATGTCAGGCGCTGACCACCTCGCGCCCGACAGCATGCCATTTTAAAAACATTGCCTGCTATTACTTAAACCAAAAATATAAATTTCTTGAAACTATTATGGCAAGATAGAATGGTCGTGAGAGTACGAATAATAACTTTAAAAGGAACTGGGGATTCGTGGGGATGGGGGGCGCGTGCCTCCACGCCTTAGGGACGAGCTGCCCCTAGGCACATGTGTAATTTATGAACGGGTTTACACTTTCACATTGATAAATTAGTGGCTGGGGATTTGATGCTGTGTCTGTCTTAGTCTTAAACTTTATTATAAGGCATATGACGATACGATACGCCTAGCAAGTCAGTAGTTGAGAATATATGGCTTGAATAAAACCTCACCAGACCACAGGCTGGAAACAGAAATGGATGTAGAATGTTTGATGTATGTATAATGAAGTCAGACCTAGGTATCAATTCAACACTTTCCCTTCGGCTTCTTGTTGTAAGGGTACTTAAAGTTGATTTTATTAAATTATTGTTAATTGTGATAAAAAAAGAAAATGTAAATGTGCTTAAGAGTATACATAAGATTATATTTGAGTGAATGTATAAAAAAAACACTATTGCTTGCTTTAAACAAATATTTTTATTTGATGATTTAAATTAAAATATTAATCTTACTCCTCGCCTTTAACTCATATAGTAGCCATCAATGAATACAGCCGTGTGATACTCACATTATTATAAAGCTTATCTTTCCCTTAGAAAAATGTTCACCTTCAAATATAACCACCACTCTACATCAAAATAAAACACAAGTACAGACGAAATTTAAAAATTACGATGAAATAAAACCAACAACAAAAATAAAAAATTAAATTAATATCTTGTTAACATACCCCAGGCTGCTTCCTGGAAAGCCACACCCAAACTGTTACACAAAGAACGTTCAACATTGTGTGCTAAAAAGAGATGGAAGAAGATGTTGACAAACCAGGAGGGAGGAAGGTCTATAAATAGAGAAGAAGAAAAGCTGATAGTTAAAATAATAATAATAATTATTATTATTATTTTAAAGACGTAGGATTGCAATAAGAAAAATTTCAAAATAATCATCTAAAAACAAGACTGAACGACTTTTAAAACTAGTTTAATAACAGATTAAAATAGCTCACACTAACTTATTTTATTTGAAATGGTTGGCTGTATATAAATGTTGCATATATGTAATTAAAAAGAAAAAATACTTTGATACATTTATTAAATATGATTTTATTAATAATCTATTTTTTTAATATATTCTATTTTACGCTTAATTTATCTGTTGAAGAAATTATTCCATATTTTTAAAAAACGTTTTACATGTTTAAACCATATCTACAATAATAATTCAGATAGTAGAAGAATTTTGAAAATATATACATAATTATAACTGAAGATTAAAATGTAATATAAATTTATTGGTTTAATTCATAATTATTGTCAATGACTTGAAAGGTTTCAGTGGAATATCGTAGAATGTTGCTAATGTGGGTTTGATAAAACTATACCTATGATATTTTCTCACCAACTCTCTGTTCATTTGTTCAATCCAAGATAGGATATGTGTTGCATAGCGCATATGGAAGTGTATTTTTCGTTTATATCTAGTTAAAGAATGCACTACTAGGGGATGATAATTATTCATAGATATATTTTATTCTAACTCTGCTTACCTTGGAAATGCATCGTGACACGTCACTGGCCAGAATAGCTGGATGTTGCACTAGGATGTAGAGAGAGGATATGTCACCAGCTCACTGATGTAGATGCCTGGCAACGGGTTGTCGTATTTACAAAATCGTGGCCATGGTTCACCAACCGAGACTTACCCATTCCTTTCCTGTAGCGGTATTAATATGTGTGCTATAATAATGATGGCTTGTCTGGGTTAAATCAATCTGAAGCCCAGTTTGTGGAAAAATTAGCCAGTACTTATGTGCTATGGTCCAGGGGACGCCCAAATGTACTAACCATACATCTTCTCCATGGAGGATATTTCCATGTCCCTATGAGATTATGATGATAGTGAGTATGATGGTGATAGTATGATGTCGATAGTGAGTATGATGGTGATAGTATGATGTTGATAGTGAGTATGATGGTGAAATAGATGAAGATGGTGATAGTGAGTATGAGGGTGATATTCATTAAGATGGTGATAGTGAGGGTTAGTGTGATAGTGATTGAGAAGGTGATAGTGATTATGATAGTGATTGTAAGTTTGATGGTGTGGAACCAGTAGAAATTCTTAAATTACTTAGCCTAAAATTATATTGTATTTATCTTCTATGTTACTCCCTTCTCATTGTTTTTTTTTCTTGGTGAAAATTTGCAGTTATTAGATGTAAAAACTTTTTGTGGTTTGCTCAGTTACTAGATTATTGTTGATCATCCCATAATATGTTTTTACACATAAAAGCTCATAATTTTCCCAAACTTCCTTATCCAGCAATATGTATTTATTTATCATCTTTTTCATAAATAACACTTGAAGATTGTATAACATTTAAAATAACACCTAAGTATGTCGTCATAAAAGTCTAAGCTGCTATCACATAAGGACGGGAATAAGAATGATTTAATCTTATCATTAATACTCCTTACCAATTCAAATATGAAAATGATTGAAAATTAACTCAGCCTCTTTAGTAAAATTCTGGTGCCTATTATAATTATTCCCCCTAGAATAAAAATCTGCCGGCACCAATCGGGAATCGAACCCGGGATCTCTATATTAGCATCCAGAGGCTCTGACCACTACCTCGTGACAGGTTATGGTTTTTAACGAATAATGAACGCATTGAGTGGTTTTACATGAATGTTTCAGAACCGTTGGTGCTTGTTGTGCCAACCCATGAACAAACTCTTAACTTCAGTTCTCATCACATTCTAGGAACACATGTGAAAACTAATATTAGATTTTCTGGGCATTGATTTTATTTATAAATAATTATATTTAAAGTATTCTTTGGTTTTCATGGATAAAAAAAATATTTGTGAGAAATTTACGCCAATAATATTAACACTTTCCCCATTTCAGTGTAAATTAGGTTCAGGCTAGGCCTACTGTGTAATAAACTGAACTTATCCCCTAACCCCCGTACATCACCAAGCCTTTATTAAAAGTAAATATAATTTCTGGCAAGTTGATCAGAATATATTGGAATCCACTATCTTAGATCATCTAATTCTATTGGATTTTTTTTTTTTGCAAATTCATTAAAATCCTTGTTATTTATTCACCTTGCTGGTTCCATTACTGAGCCACGCTTAGACAATGCTTGGTTTTTGATGGGTAATAATGATTCATCAGCAATTTGTAATAAATTCGTCATTCGTCTATTTGTTTGAACTGGGGTGACTAAGGATGGGCGCCCACCAAAAATTCACAGCAAAACAAAGCAAAATGGTTTTTGCCTTAAAACAAATTTTTTTACTTAAAACCGTTTTGAATTGGCAAAAAAACTAATTTTGACCAGAACAAAAAAATGCACAGCAGAACAAAGAATTGGAGGAAAAGTATGCTGCAGTCTTTTCCCACACTCCCCAGTGGTACAATGTCTTTACGAGGACGTTGCTGTTGATTTCATTACTACCTGGTGCTTACATTTCTATGGCTACTTCCAGCCAAAGTTTTTCTAAAACCTCTATGTTGTGATGTAGTTTGGCTGTCTAATCATGCACCGGGAATCTAGATTGTACCAACCCAAATAGCTTTTCAGCGTCCAACTCCATCATAATCTATCTAAACAACAGCAAGACAACAATTCCACCTTTTCCGGTCAATCAGCAATACTGGCCGTGCACGTACTGTGTGTACATTGTTGAGAGGACTGGCGCATGAGCAGACAGAATTGTTTTTTCTTTGACACCGACCCGTGTTAAGGTTCGAATCATGACTATGAGTGTGAGCTTTGCTATGCTTTGTTTTGCTATATGGTGATTTTGTATTTTGAATGATGACGAAACAATTTGCTTTGAATCGCTTTAAAGCGCTTTTAATTTTAGACTAACTGGTGTGCGCAAGTTCCATTTGAATACAGTGAAATAATGGTTTCGAGGCATAGTAAAGCATAAATGCTCTCGCTTTGTTTTGTTGTGCTTTTTTGGTGTGCGCCCAGCTTAAGCTATGCGCTTATTCGTAGTCCACCGATTTTTGGTTCTTGGGGCCGGTGCACGCCAGAAATGTTGAACTTCAGTTGATCACGAGTGACGTCAGTTAGAAGTAGTATATTTATTTGATGTGTATTTGATGAGCGACGATAGTATGACCACTGCAAGAGTAATTTTTACTATACTCGTGGGTAGCCAAAATACCCTTATGGCTAGAACTTTTAGTTTTGTATTTCAATATGAAATACCCAAAGCTGTACGGCCCACAATCGAGGATCAAACTGGAAGCGAGTTATATTCTTTGATTCGACCCCTCGCTTGCGTCGTCTTCCTCAACGAATAAACTGCGAGCCTACGCGCATAGTGTAAGCCCTGTGCAGCTCACTCACGCATCACACACCACTAATGATTCGTTTCCTTTAATCTCTGCTCAAAAACCGCTTCCTCTGTGAATATCCACGGACGCGAATGACGAATTAAGAATCATACATATCAAACACTAAAAATATGAATTTAGGCATTCACACTATTCGCTCATTAAACTCGAATTGCGAATTTCGAACCACCAATCACGAATTCACGCTTAGTGTTAATCCAGCTTTAGAGATTATAAAAGTAAAGAATCCTCTAGCATAATTTTCAAGTTGCTTCTCTGTTGTCTCACTTTGTGTAGTTTTCTGCTGATTTAATCACAATATTTACATTTTAATAAACATGGAAGTACTGTTTTACATTTATAACTGTTTAAGCAATATTGTAATTAAATTTAATGATATATTGTATGTACTATTTATATACACATTAAATAATCTTAAAGTAAAAGTTACTTACACATTAATCATTTTTATTTAAATATTACATAATCAGGTAAAATACAAAGAAAGCATTGAGAGGAAACCATTTTATGTTTATCTTCACTGAACTAATAATATATAGTATGCATTGCTATATACATATTTTATTTTTATGCCCTATCGAACAAATTATATTTTGGCTTTCAGGTAGATCCAAAGCCGGAACTGAGAAACCTTAGTATATATACCAGGGAATACATGTTTACCCGTATAGTCACCCCAAGAAACTATACCAATTTGTTCAACGTCCTTTCCCCTCTTCACCACTAAAGGACCTCCGGAATCTCCCTAAAAAGAACCACACACATTTAATTATTGATTAATATATTTACAAACGCAAAAAAAAAATATTACTCAAACAATTGTTATGTCAGCTCATCCTGCGAAAAAATAGTTAAATTAAAAATTACACCAAATACTGAGTTATTAAAATAGTGGTAACATACTCATAGCTAACTCTAAGGCTGTAGAAACTCAAGAGTTCATTACCACACTTACAAAAGTACCCTACCTATCCCTATCTTGAAATGGTGTTATCCAGTCCACCTCATTTACTATATCCCTATTTGAAATGGTACTATCCAGTCCACCTCATTACACCATATCCCTAGCTTGAAATGGTTTTATCCAATCCACCTCATTACACCATATCCCTAGCTTGAAATGGTTTTATCCAATCCACCTTCTTACACCCTATCCCTATCTTGAAATGATTCTATCCAATCCACCTCATTACACCCTATCCCTATCTTGAAATGATTCTATCCAATCCACCTCATTACATCCTATCCCTATCTTGAAATGGTTCTATCCAGTCCACCTTTTTACACCCTATCCCTATCTTGAAATGGTTATTTCCAGTCCACCTCATTACACCCTATCCCTATCTTTAAATGGTTCTATCCAATCCACCTCATTACACCATATCCCTATCTTTAAATGGTTCTATCCAATCCACCTCATTACACCATATCCTTATCTTTAAATGTTTCTATCCAATCCACCTCATTACACCATATCCCTAGCTTGAAATGGTTCTATCCAGTCCACCTCATTACACCATATCCCTAGCTTGAAATGGTTCTATCCAGTCCACCTTCTTACACCCTATCCCTATCTTGAAATGGTTCTATCCAGTCAACCTTCTTACATCCTATCCCTATCTTGAAATGGTTATTTCCAGTCCACATCATTACACCATATCCCTATCTTTAAATGGTTCTATCCAGTCCACCTCATTACACCATATCCCTAGCTTGAAATGGTTCTATCCAGTCCACCTTCTTACACCCTATCCCTATCTTGAAATGGTTATCTCCAGTCCACCTTCTTACACCCTATCCCTATCTTTAAATGGTTTTATCCAATCCACCTCATTATACCATATCCCTATCTTGAAATAGTTTTATCCAATCCACCTCATTACGCCCTATCCCTTTCTGGTCCATTCCAATGTTATCCTCCTGTCTGGGTCTTCCCACTGTTCTCTTCCCATTTGGTTTGCCATTCACCACCCAGAACAAGGTTTTAATTTCTCCCACTCGCGCTGCATGTCGTGCACACCGTAATCTACAAGACTTGATTATCTTGACAATGTTTTATGATGAGTACAACGTAGTAACTTATCTTTATGTAACCTACTTCTCTCCTCAGCATCCTCGTACCTTTTTGGTTCAAATATTTTCTATAGAACCTTGTTTTCAAATGTAATGTACTATGTTCGAAACCATACTCATATCTAGAGATTGAATTTGACACAATGGATTTTACAAAATAGAGAAAACTTACGTTTGTAAAATCAACCCAACACTACTAGTTGAGCTTGGAAGATCCAAACGATCTTTATGCTACGTAAACAGCCTAATTTATATCCAAAAAGGTTATATATTACCATAATAGATTAGTTGTACTGTTTCATGCGATTGTCAACTTATTCTAAGAGACTTAAGTTCATTAGAGTTCGAATATAGTCTCAACATTTTGAGGGAAGGACGTAGAGATCTAACTATTATAGAGGGGTTGACTTAAAAATTAACGCTATAAATAAACATATTTATTTATCATTAATATATGGATTAGGTTGTGTGTAGAAATATGCCAATAGATGTTAAATGGGTAAAAAATAAGTGCGTCTGTTGAATTGTAAAAATAACAATTTACAATAGAGTTTGACATAATATTTAAAATGGTTGGTGTCGTTTTGAACAAAAATGTTGTGTGTTTAAATGTTGAATAAAGAGCCATAAATTATATAAGTATATATAAGTACTGTACTGTACATGTACAATCTTAACTTTGAAAAGTCAATAAATCATTTAAAATGAGATAAATGAAATTCCAGGGGGGTTAAAAACTCCTTACCATCCTAACCTCCCACTCCAATTCACTATGGTCAGGATTATGGGATAAGCTCATTTCTAATAAAAGGCACTTAAAAAATAACATATGTGCTGAGAAAATGTCATAAAATTTATTGAACAATTTGAATTATTGTACTAAACAAAATATAAGTTTAACGTTACTATTTAATTTTGAGCTACTTATAACAGATCATATACATTAATTAATAATACAAATATATTTGGTTATTAAAACCTAAACTCAATTAAAAGTTTGGAACGGTTTAATTTAGGAAAAGTTTAATTCATTTCAAGTTGTCCTTCAGACCAAGTTCTAATCAAGGCAAATTTGTTCAATGATTGTACCTTATAAGAATCTTTTCCCTTCCTCTCAGCGCAGAGCATGTTACTGGTGATAGCATTTATTCCAGATAGTCTTGGGTTGTCTTCGCAACGCCCCGTCTCTAAGATGTCAACGTTAGTGTGCATCAAACTAGAAGTGGACCCTTCCATGTCCTTGAACAATATCACTTTCATTGAATACTCTACTAAATATTTCAATTCTAACACGCCTTCTTCAAAATGGGTATAACGTTATCCTTACTAAGAAACCATTAAATATTAGCTGGAATGTTTTCATAGCAATTCAAACTACTCAGAGTATTTTACAAATATTTCAAGATTATAAAAAATATAATTATCATAGTAACACCTCCATGTGACTGCGTGTCCAATAAACATAAACTGGATAAGAAAAGCTGAGTACACCTCAGTGATGCCATGAACGTTAGTTATTCTTGGTGAGCAATAAGGTTTCTCTCGCCCTTTCCTGGTTATTCAAAATCAACACATATACCTTTCATTTGTTTTAAGTTACTACGCGTTGCTAATAATATATTGTGTGTATACCATTAACATTATCATCATTAATGTATTCATTATATGAATGAATGTTTTCATTTATACTCAAAATATATTATTTATATGAATATAATAAATATTGCTGTATACATATATAATTTTAAAATAACATAAAACTGTATAAAGTTAGTGGAGAATCAAAAAATGAGGTTGGAGTTTAATATATATAAAAGTTTACAAAATCATATTTGAAATTCATCTACCATTAACAATACTATAGCTGACACAAGGAGGTGGCTTAACCTGATAAATATATAGGCTCTATATAATGTCTATCTAAAAATAAAATAAAAAAAGGAAATTATTTTACACCATTCGTTAGCCCAGGAAGGTCTTATCTTGCATTGTTCCACTATGGCGTAGCTTGTGATAGGTCCATAGTGTAATACGTCAAGGTAAGACCATTCAGGGTGTACGTTTGTATTATTAGGGGTTCTATCTTGCAACAGGTTCTTTCATTTTTTTCATTGAACTTAGAGCGCCAATGTGACCTTTTCTCTACCTCCTCCTTCAGCTCCCAGAATTTTCTTCTTTCCTTCAATTCATCAAATGCTTGGATATTCCTTCTTCCTAAGCTCCTCTTTCCCTCAAACTTTCCTTTACACAGAAGACAGTTATATCAGCTAACATATTTCTCTGGCCAAAGAAGTGATTTAGTTTAGCATAAACCAATCACACAAATTAATCAACAAATGTAACTTAGGTGGTTCAAGGGCAATGGAACCATTTTTGTCAAGGAAAGGGGAAAAATTAGGTTATGATTCAGTTAATTTAAGTTGATTAAAAAATACTATGAAAGAAATGGAGCTAGGTGGGCCAAAATGACGTTATGCCCATGTTAATCAAGGTCTAGTAAAAACAAAAAAGTGGGGGGAGGGCAATGACTGGGAGAACAATATAGATTAAAACAAAATTAAATATGGTTATGCTGTAGGATTTATATATTTTAATAAACTATTACTATTGGTTTGGAAAGATTTTTCAAATATCGTTTGATTAAGATTAAGATAGAACAATGAAAATTGTATATTTAGGCATCAATGAACACACAAAAGAAAGAATTAATGTGGTGAATTTAGATATAGAGGTCAAACCACTTTTCCAAACACTCTATATATGAAAGAATTAGTGCTAGTAAAGTCAGCCATTATTTCCACTTTATCAACATTAACAACTAATTCTGGGTAAGCATTAATAACATACATTTGATATAAATGTTTTTGTGTCATGATGGTTGTATGCTTTAAATCTTCTTAGCAATGAAAATTATCTTTTATTCGTTGAAGATATAGCAGGGACCACAAATAATAATATTAGGAAGATACACTACTAAGGAAATAGTTTATTCGTATAAGGGTGCATTTCTTTTAATTTATTCCCAAAATCGTCAACATTGTTTGGAGTCTCAATTAATTAATCAATAAACTCCACTTATCTTTCAAGCTTTGCCTAATCAATTCCAAGTTCAGAAATAGTATTTAAGATGTGTTCATCCAATGATGCTGGAGCCATCACCAAAATCTTTATCTCACTCAAAATTATTTTCAAATCCAGGCTGTTAAAACGCATATTATATTTCATTGGTAAAGTTGTCTAGAAAACCATGGTACATTTTTCTGTAGTATGCTTTAGCTGATCCACAATCGTGAAGTGATCGGGAAGTGTTAAATACTTGACTCGCGTAATCTCATTGCTTTGTTCAAATTGTGAACTATGGAACAAGTCCGAAATAATAGGGCTTATATCACTTTTGTCTTTCCCAGTCTTGTACATGGCGTCAGTACAGTTACAACATAATCTACTTTATGTTAATATATTTAAGTTGATATGAACTATTTATAATTTTAAACCTTAACAGGTTATGGGCCTAGTAGTTCTATTCAATGTGCTAATGAATAAAGCACAAAATTAAAAAAGATTCGCGCGTTGCTAACGGATCCTAAAACACCAGCATGAGGAAGATGACATTTTTTGATGCGGTCTTTTTTTTTAATCCTTCTGAGTTATCAGAGAATTTTACGATGACATACTTGTTTGTGGGAAAATATAATAAAGGTTTCTTACAATGATGGATAAAGTAAAAAGTTTCCACATTCAGAAATCTGATGGTAATAATTTCCAACGTTAGAAATATCAAATGGAAATAATATTGCGTTCAGAAAAAAATATGGACATCGTCAACTGAAGTTGAGGAGCTTAAGACGTGGATCAACGAAAAGAAAAATATATGTTGATAATTTATGAGAGTTGAGTATAGTCAACAACAAATAGTCATTGCATGCAAGATGGCAGCTTGAATGTGGAATCGCCTCAAGAACGTTTACGAACAACTCAGCTTTGTAAATAAGTCTCAAGCAACAGTTCTTCAAGTATAAGTTGAATCCAAATGACAATATAATTCAGCATATAATTATGATCAAGTCAATGGATGGCTCTGTCATTGATGGACGTTGGAAAGGCTGTTTCCGATATGAACAATATCGCTAAAACCTTCAAGAGTTTGTTTAGCAGATATAGCATGTATATAAGGGCGTGGGATATTTACGCTGAGGACATGTAGACGTTCGACAACCTAACCTCTCGACTTCTCTGGGAAGAGAAGTGTCTCGTGCAGAAAGATGATGTCTCTACAGCGTTTGCGGCCCTAAACGTTCAGAAAAATTACAAAAATACGAGAAGTCAAGCGTCCCATAGTGACGAGAATAAAGAAACCAAGTGGTAACGAAAATCAAAAATGTTTTTAATGTGGCTAGTGGGTCATATAAAAAAACGGTGCAATAACTGGCTAGCGAAAAACATTGATCCAAGCAAGGACGAGTCAAATAATTTAGCTTTGAGTGCTGAACACAAAAACGTTTCTGCTACTTAATGTGAAACAGTGTGGCTGGCTGACAGTGCTGTGTCATAGCACAAGATTGATAGTAAGGAGTGATTCTCTGTACTAAAATAAATATACAATCTGAGTGTCATACGTTCAAGCTGAAGGTATCAGTTCTGTCGCAGTGTTAGCACTCGTGAATTGACAATGGGGGCTTTACACACTTGAAAATACGTTTTATGTTATGAAACTTAAGAAAAATCTAAGAATTAAATAGCCGGAGCTATTATTTATGCTTTTTAGTGAGGAATTCTCTATTTAGATATCATATTCTTAAAATTGAAAAATGGCACCTGCACATGGGAGTCGAACCCGGGACATTTGGCATAATACGCAAATGCTCTGATCATTGAGCTATCCAGTAACCACCAGAAGCCCAGGGTCATTCTTCACTCATATTTTAAGGCAGAGTCTGTTAAGGACGTGTGGAAATCGTCGGCTACAAATGTGTGATTCTAATAAGATCACGAGCAATCAGATACAGCAGCCACCTTCAACTCGGTAGTTGGCTTAAAATGCTGCTATTTGTACAATTATTATAATTGTAAGGGATTGCTTATTTAAAAATAAAATATCCGAAGCTATTATTTATTAGTATGTGAGTGAAGAATGACCCTGGGCATGCGAATATTCCTAGATAGCTAAGTGGTTAGAGAATTGGCGTACTAAGCCAAAGGTCCCGAGTTCGATTCTCGTGTACAGGTGTCATTTTTCTATTCCCATAATTAAAAGAATATATTTTCAGAATGAACTGTGACCAGTAAACTGTTAAAGGTGATTTTCGATTAAAGCAAAATTGAAGTACAGATTCCAGGACAGAATCTAGCTTTGTAACGGTAATTAAAATGTTTAATATATGTTACAATATAATTTTCAAGAGTAGAATCATTGAGCAAGCAAATTCAGCGGTGGGTTAAGTAAAGTTATTTCATGAACTACCGGGACATCCAGGCATCAATAGCTTCAAGACCAAGGGACTAATATCGGTGTTAAAGGTGGTCAACATATACAAGCTGTTTTGTTAGTTGTGTAGATCTGATAAAACACATAAACTGCCTTTTTATGAAAATCTTAGTCCTCATGTAAGTAGCCATGGTGAGTTTAAACACACTGGTGTTTATAGGAAAATGCCAGTTACGTTAGTGGGAGAAGAAAATAATTTTTTGCTATTTAAGGATGACTGCACTGCATATAATTTTGTTTATATTATTAAGTACTAAAATGATGTTTTTGATACGTTCATAAAATTCTAGCAGATAATAGAAACACAGACGGGAAACAAAATAAAAATACTTAATAGTGACAATGGTCGCGAGTTTGTAAACGAAAATTTAGAGAGTATTTTAAGAAAACTTGGATTATCTGCAAGATAACTTCTTCATGTTATGCTGAACTGAATGGATGTATCGAGTGGGAAAATCAATCAATCGGAAAATGTGCTGGGATCATGTTGATTGATGCAAAACTCCCGGAGTCAATGTGGGCCTAGGCATTAGATCTGATTATTTAAATATTAAATTGACATCCATGTATGGTAAACAATAACGTGACACCGTTCCAGATGTTTATTGTAAAAAGGTAAACTTTATATACTAGAGTAAAATTGGAACAGACGTTTATGAGCCCATACCCAAACAATCTCGTACAAAATTTGAAAGCAAGGATAAAAAGGCAATTTTTATTGGTAATGGCGATAATATTTCTAACCACAGATTGTATCATCCCAATACAAGGAAAGTTATATTAGCACAGGATGTTGAATATAATGAAGAAATGAGTAAAAAGGTGATCCAATCATGGTTTGTAAGTTGAGGAAAGACTTAAATTGACTAAAGCAGTCTTCATGCTCTTGGAATAAGAAAGTCCTGTAATTTTTAAAATTATTTGAATTCAAGCCATTGGAATCGAGATCAAAAGCGATAGAAAAATAAATAAATATTTTTAAATTAACAAGGATACCTTGAGAGATTGGTGAACAAGTTATCTCTGCAAGATTGCCAATCGCAAGCAGTACCAGTTGATCCAAATGAAGATTTATATCAAATTGATAAAAAATATAAAGAGATTATTGACGTAACTTTTCATGAAGCAGTTGGAAGCTTCATATTTCTTACAAAAATGACACGTCCAGAGATTGCGTTCGCGATTAATCAAACAAGCAATTTTTTTTTAATTAACCACAAGATATTCACTGGACCTCAGTTAAGAAGATATTGCAGCATCTAGCTGGGACTAGGAGATACGGTATTTGATACCATCAACCTGAGTTAACGGTAGATTCAGATGATGACTATGCTGCGGATGAAACATTAAGTAGATCTACAACTGGATATATCAGTATTTTAGGAGGAACACCAGTCATCTGGCCATCTCATCGACAAGGTTGTGTCAGTAGGTCTACCACAGAAGCTGAATATATATCTGCATCTTCAGCAGCTTAAGATTACGTGAGATTAAAAATTATTCTCATGGAACTTGAGCTGATTTCCAATAAACCTACCACTCTTTTGGTGGACAACCAAAGGGCCATTAGGTTAGCTAAGAACTGTGATAATCACAAAATGACTTAATACATTGATGTTAATTACCATTATGTGCGTAAGTGAGTGAACAACAATGTTATAGTTGTTCGGTATGTGGGCTTTGAGAACAAGCTTGCAGAATGTTATCTAAGGATTTGGAACAAAAGAAATATTGTAGGAATCGTGAATCTTTGTCAATTGTAAGTATCAATGAACAAAGAGAGGTGGTGATGAATACATGACTCACGTAGGCTTATTGCTTTGTTCATATAGTGAACTTAGGAAATAGGCCTAGATAATAGGGCCTACAACACTTCCATCTTCTCAAGTTTTTTACATGCCTTTAGTACAGTTACAACGTAGTCTAAGTATTTATGTTAACACATTAAATTTGATATGAATGGTTTTTAATTCTAAATCTTAACAAAAAGCAGGATTGTAGTTCTGTATTAACCTTTTTGGAGGTTTTCTCTTTCTTGGTACTGTTGGTTCTGAAAGGATCATTGTATATATTTTTTACCTCTTCCCAAATAATATCAAATTCAGTATATCGTCTTTCGCATATTAGATATAGTGGTACCGCATTCACCGCTTTTTTTGTACAACTATTGCCTGAATTTTACTTTGTAGATTAGTACTGAGATTTTCAATCCATTAAAACACCATATCACATATATTTATTCCAAAAAAATTCCACTCTCCCTTTAGAAATCTGATATCGAAGTCCACATGCCTTAGAACTAACATCACTACTATCACAATACAAAGAGTATAAAAAATATAGTACAGCTGTATATAGGTTTAGAACATCAGCTAATGTATCTTCTCGTATGATTCAACGAGTTGGACTCGAAAGGCGTGGTCCCTAACTAGTCAAATTGTGCTCTTTAGCAATTGTGCAGACACTAAATACAAATTGGGAGAATCATTGACCACTACTCCTATATAATTGCCCACTGCAAACAGTCTTGCATCAAAGGAATATTTCGTTTACAAAACCTAAGTCTGGTACAAATAATCGTTTTCATTTTTCTACTAATATTTAACTTCAAAAAGCTTATATTATATTTTGATATTGTGTTATGATCAAAAAAAAATTAAGGATTACTAATTTGTATAGAAAGGATTAGTATAATCAATCTTTTTTTGCCAGTGGTCGCAAATTTATAAGTAAAATGTAAAAAATTAGTTCAGTACCCTTGAATCTCTAGCCTCCCGCCCCCCTTGACCTCTTACTCCTGTAAGAAAGTAGGGGAGGTAACTTACCCAGGCCATTCCCTACTCCAGTTTTGGCGTTTATGAGCTGGTTTGCGGTAACTACATCTAAAACTAATAATACATGATTTATTAAAATTTGATGATTTTAAGTACCTAGATTTTCTGAGGTTTACAGGTTCGAGATATTTGTTATTGTGGAATAAATAGATTGAATACATTATATATCCATTGTTACATAAAATTAGTTTAACCGATCATCTATTGTCAATATAGTATTTAATACAACATTAATTTTGAATATGACAGTATTCCTCAACCATTCAGTACATATTATTAATTTTGATCAAATAATTCACTCAATACTAATTTGACACTCTGAACTATTTATAATAAACAAGTATTGGATAAGAACAAAATTAAAAGATATAATGATTGTAAATAATACTTTTATTAATCAAATCGAAATGACAGCCCTCCTTTATATAATATTTGCCCTCCCCTCCTATATATATATAAAACATTACTTTCTATGTAGAAGAAAGTACTTACAAGATCATCAACTTAATTTGTTTTTAAGCTCTCATTTGGTCGTATTGGCCTTCTTAGTCTTCTTGGAATATCCTCCCAAAATTGTATGAGCTACTTGCACAATTGACACACTTGTCAGACACCAAGGTTACCAAACAAGTTGGTTGGGCAGCCCTTAATCAGTCATTCATGCCTTGATCAGCTGGATAATATCCTGATTAGTTTGAGTCACCTGCACACTATTTTCATTTGTCACCAAGGCTACCAACTTACCGGCTTGGTCAGTCCCCAACCAGCCACCCAGGCCTTTGTCCCCACTGGGGTGATTTCCCCTTGATCCGGGAGTCTAACGTACTTCACATACTTATTCTTTGAAAACGGTTCCGCTACCTGAAATTAAAACAACGCTAGAAATAATTGAATATTAAAAAACGTAATACTTCTTTTTTTCAAAATTTTACCTTTGAATGTTGACATGAAATGGATTATTTGTTTATGTTAAATTTAACCTAAGCAAGAGCTAATTGAAATATTACTTTCAATTGTATAAATTGATAATTATGACTAAAATATAGGCCCTATCCATTTATACACAATGCATTCGAAAAACTGTGTCTTTCTCTAAAATTATACAATCGCAACGTAAGTTGTCTACATATTGCAGTCTGTGTCTTTACGTAAAATGTATCATATTTTAAGACTAAAACTAAACTGAAAAGTTTGTTAGATTTAGCTATACGTCTTATTGTAAAGATCTTTCAGACTCTACATATATTCACATAAAATCAAGAACATAGTATCTTATACCAATTTAAAAATATCATGATTCCACATAACTTCACACAAAATAAAATTTAGACTCTTTTCCTGTCGATGTATATTTAGCCTATAAACATGTTTTGTTTTAGCTAGTTTCAATGTGAGCTAAAGTGTTTAATTCCCTTAAGGTAATAACAAGAAGTGAAACACTTATTGTTATTTATAATTGTATTGTAATTGTAGCATAATATTTTTCATTGCCTAACGTAATGTGGGTAATTTAGTTAAGAGGTGTTCTTAAAAACTCAATAGAAAGTACCTGAATTAAAGCAATGTCGTTGTCTAGATGCCGGTAATTAAATCCATGATGAACGATTACTTTTGTAACATGATGTACAGTACCATTTACCCCTTTGATCAGTGTTCCAGCTCGCAGTTCATAGGTCTCGGATTCTCTGGTGGAACTGAAAATATGGAAAAATGAATTAATTAGGTAATATACAAGTAAATCAGAAGTGCATTTTATACGGGTTGGATTTTAATATACATTATTCTAGATCATGATTATAATTATTCCATTCAAAACGTATAAAATATTCATGATTAGGAATTTTTCAAATATAGATAGAACCAAAATTAGAAAAAATAATAAAAACATTAATACGTGCATAAACTTCATACATTTAAATTTGTACTTCTTATATTTGTTGGATTCTATTACTTCCTTTAATGCATGCCACGTGTCTTGGATAGTGTGAGAGTGGCCGTCAGTCGATTAAGATAAACTCGCAATATTAATTGATTTGTACGTGATGCACTATAATTACTATTTATTAACATACCTGTTTTTTACTATACTAATTTGACCTACGGCAAATACCCGAGCGGCTAACTCAAAGTGTTGATAAAATATTGACAAAATACATGACTCCTAAGAGTTGATCCGGGAGCACCCTTGGCGCTATCCCAGCGAGACAAGAGTAACGAGTCTTACCCTACTCGACTTAACTGACATTTTTAAAAATTTCAGGAAACTAATCCCATTGGTCCTCGTGGTCCAACATGGACCCAGTAGCATAACTGTCCTGTTCCGTTAACTGTGGTATCCTGTGTAGTCGAAGACAAGGTAAGAAAAACACCCCTCTTTACAGCACTTAGAAACTACTGTTGTAACAGTAGCGACTCTCACAATATTCCTTAATACCTGGCTAGCAGGTTAATAACCTTGAAATACCCCGTTACAGCCTACAGATTGCTAAAAACATCTAATTTTCTAACGCGTTATTAAAGAATTGCAGCAGCATATGTAAAACAAACTATATCAATTCAGTGAAGTCAATGCAACGGTATCTATTAAAGTCCTATATACATCAATTTGGCTATTAACTAGCCGGTAACATTAACTGTACTATCTGTATCCAGATAATTGAAAATAAATATAGTTCAGATTAGTATGCATACAATATTTTCCAATAATAGCTCACTGTCCATTAATATAGAGGGTGACCTGGTGGTCTAAGGATAAGGTGTCGGACTTCTGGGCCGGGGGTCCGGGGCTCAATCCTCGGTCCCGGCACATATTTATCTGATTGCCAAACCCTTCCTTCACCTTTGACAAGACGTGTATTAATCACAACTTATGAATGTGTTGCCAGGCCTCCACCGTGGTTCGGATTCCATGTTAAACTGTAGGTCCTCCATTTCATCTCACAATCACCCTACCATTACACAAAAGCGTAAGTGCGTATAACCCGCACGGGTATTAAGACGCGGTGCTAATAATAATAAAATTTATATAGATAATATTTTTACCTAAGATATCGTTTAGTATTGAATCAATTTTTTAAATAAAATTTATAATTACAAAAGGGTATTTTAAGTTTTAGTATTTTTTAAATAATCATACAAGTTTTCATGTTACTAATAGTTTATTAAATCAATTTTAAGCCTTTTGAATATCTTAGAATTTTATTTAAAAAAATATACATTTACTCTTTATATCAAATAAGAGAGTAATAAATATATGACTGGTGTGATTAAACCTCACAACTTAAAATGTACAACTCACACATCAACACAGTGCGCTGCTGTCAAGGCCCAATAGTCACCGATAGCTGAAGCTCCACAAAATTGGTTACCGTTGGATTCTAAGGACAGCTGTAATAACAATACACCAACGTTATTAGTATGATATCGCATTTTTATATTATGTTCTTGTATCATACAATATTTAATTCTAGGATTATCAACTTAACGGAAAAAATAAATTACTCAACCAAAAATGCAATATATTGAGATGAGTATTGATTAATTATTACATTTGTCAAGTTTTTATTTTGTCTTTATTTAGCACCATGTATTACTACACGTTCGGATTATACGCTTAAATACTAATTACGCAAATGGTCTAGGAATCGGATGGAATTGGAAAATGGAATTTATGTTATGTAAATCCGCATTTGCGTGGATGAAGAGTGGAAAACCATTAAGGGAAAACCACTCGGAGTTCACGCGACCCAGATTCGAGCCTCGATTTCCCCGTCCTCGGCAGTCTATCTCAACATGAACCTAGATTGTTAGCTAACTATGCCACCGAAGTGGGGGTCTTTGTCGAGTTGTTTGATATCAATACAAATAGCACATTTCGGGAATTTGACAGTAAAACCTATTGTTATAATAGCTCAGAAGATTAATTCTGGAATAAGCCAAAAATTAAATTTGAAGAGTTAAGAGCATATTACTGCTATTGAAATTTCTTAATATAATAATGGATATTTGGTTGTGTTCTCAAATTTAAGGTGGTTAACTTATTACTGTTAAATTATTCACGAATGTTTCTTTTATGTATTAATATTTTTTTCGTAAATCAATAACAGTATTAATATACCTTTGCAATAAAGTATATTCACTAAATAAACGGGCCATAAAAATGTGTACGCCAGACAATGTAATAAAGTGTGTCCTGACTTTTTACTTTAATAATTTTGTTGAGAATTAAAACCTCTGTGGTATGGTTCATACTGGCCCCTAGATCTTTAACCTGGGGTTGTAACGTCGGTTTGACTTTGTAGCCGCAAATTATTCCAGTTTGAGTTTACTCTCAAATATTTACTATCAAAATGGTTCATGATACACACAAATACACAGGTACTCTAGGTTTAATGAAATTCATATTTCTTTCTATAGTTACCACTTCTGATCTTATATTACACTTCTCTTCCCTTATTTGTAATTTCTTATATCATACATTTATTTTTGTAATCTTTCCTAATTAAACATAAAAAACTGAATAATTTATAAATAGAGGTTAGACCATAGGTTAGTTAATTATAAGCTTTTGAGACTAGTTAAATAAGCAAAACACTATGGTTTCAAGTTATTCCTTACTTCACTTTACTCACTATGAACGGGTATTCACCCATTTTAGATGGTTTTCCTCCTAAAACCTTTCCTACGCCTTTCAGAGAAGATGGGAGTGAACCGCATGTGGTTTCTGAAAGTAAAATTACATCCTATAACTTATGCTATCGGTACTAAGTTTTAAATATTTTAACATGTTTAAACAAAACTTTTATTTACAATTAATTGGTATGTCCATAGGTAGTATGATAAATTAAATTTACCTTTATGTTTTAGCTAGTAGAATAGCCAAACGTGTAAATATAGGGATGTATCGTGCTGAAAATTTTAGTTCTACTTTATTTTGATAGGCTTATTAATTTATCATCAAGCTTGGCAGGACCTGTATTAAAATCAGATTTTTTAAATCGACATTAAGTTTTCACATTCACAACATTTATTTAAATTTGATTTATCTAAAAAAATTAATCAACATATATTTTACACTAAAATATATTCCATAAATCTTGAGTTTTCAACAAATTTATAATTACTAGTGAAAAAAATTAAAAGTAGCTATAAATTTGGGGGAATTATGTTTTGGGGGACTTAGAAACTAAAGAGGTTATAGCTATAGCAATATCAACATTTAAAATAATATACCTATTAGTTTGATTATTTAAATCAGTGATTTACTGAAGAGGGGTGCTTAGAGGATTTAATCACCCAACACTACCACCACTCGAAGTATTTTTGATAGTATACTATTTTATCTTGGAATACCAGGAGTTGGAGCACTTCAAGTACCCGGGAAGTCTAATGAAAAAGAATATCTACTGCATCAAGGAAATTATGTCAAGGATCACCATGCCCAGGGAAGTTTCAAAAAGAAGATATTCCTACTGACTAGCAAGTTGAGTTTGGAACTAAGTAAGAAACTGATGAAATACTATATTTGCAGCATCACACTGTATGGAGCAGAACTTGGACTACTAAGAAGATGGAAAAGTAAAATTTGGAGAGTTTTGAAGAGTGAGTAAGAAGAAAACCATATTTTTTTTTTTTTGCGATTCATCAGTGTAAAGCAAACTGGATCATGCCCATGCTTAGGAGGTGCTGTCTTCTGAATGAGGTCATAAAAGTCAAGGTTGAGGGAAAGAGGTGTCTAGATAGAAGAAGGGTTCAAATATTGGATGACTTGAAGGTAATAAGACAGTTCTGTGATCTGAAGAAAGAGGCAGAAGACAGGGCATATTGGTGGTCTAAGTACACGGACAAAAGGAATGGACCTGTGTTAAGAAAGAACACTTAATACTGTATTATTTTATCCTTACCAAGCCTTAGCTTAGCTATCAACTTATCGGAGTCTTATAATATCAAAAACCCTACAAATGCAATATGTTTTTTTAAACATTTAAATTACTTAAAATGTTATTGGGCTTGGTGGGCTTGTTGTTGAAACGAATCACATTTGAGGAACTCTACACGAGATTTCTAGACACGGCCTGATTTAGAATACCGTGCCATTAAATATATATATATATACAAATATTTAAGAATGGAAGTAACAGAATACATATTTAGTCATAGCTATTACGACAGTAAGTTCTTTTATGATTTTATTAACTATTTTTAATTTAGTGCTAAAAATGATAGAATTCACAATCTAATTTTAAGGTTCATAATATAAATGCCCTCATTATCATTATTGATTATGTATAAAATATTGTAGGTTGGTCAGTAGTCTCGCATATACAAGTGTGAATCTCCTAGATATACTTTAACAAACTTTATGAAATTGAGAAACTCTGGGTGGATATATAGCATGCTTTCAATATGTTTAGGCTAAAAGTTTACTGGATATGTAATTAAACGTGGAATGTCATCCGTTATCAACACAAGTAATACAATTAAGAGCCCATTTCAGTGCGATGTATTTGCTGGTTTGCATGACCAAATTAAATAACCTATGCCACCTCGTAAATACATCACAGGAAAAAGGGACTTGTTTTATTTTATAAAGGAAGGATTTAAAGTTAATACCTGATTCTAACGTTTTGTTTTTTACTTACTTTATTTTTTATCATATGTGAAAATATGCTAAAATTGAATATTTTTGACAGGGAATAAAAATTTAAAAACGTAGCGTTTTGGTTTTCTATAAAAAGAGATACATTTTCTAAGTTCCTTAAGACCAATACCCTATAAACATATTTATAATCCAAAGCTTAATTATCGAGTAATTTGTTATCTACTTAGGGCTACTAGGGCTATCTCTCGACGGAACACTGAACTATAGATGGGTGGAGCCAAGAGTTGGTTAGGCCACTCCCATCTGTTACCTCGCTTCGGCTGACACACAAGACATTCCCACACCAGTCATCACAAAGTAAAACAAGCCCAAGCCAAAGGATGTCTATTTCATTAATTCATTCATTAATTACTTTTCATTAAGACAGATATTAATTATTGTTTAGAGAATATTTTACAATCTAAAGTTGACGTGAAACTGTACTATCATTCGCTTATATAAATTATGGGTGCCAAGTACAGAAAAAATTAAGGATCAATACCCACTTCAGTGGTAGAATAGTTTAAGGCGTCACTCCCATGTTAGATTGGCCTGATTCTGATAGAGAAACAGGGGTTTTAATCCCAGTCATGTCAATTGAGGGTGGATTTTCCTAAATTGTTTCCCACTCTTCTTCCACGTGAATGCAGGTAGATTACTTCTAAGCTTCTTCCTTTCTCATCCCTACCTCATTAGAGTAATTATCATCCATGCTTATAACCTGAACAAGTAGTAAGACGCGGTGATAAGAAATAAAATAAATTAGGGATTTAACCAACCATACTTACAATAATTATTAGACCTAGTAAATCTCTGATGCTGCTTGAGCCCAGGTATAGGAAGGGAGAGATTAATTCAAATAATAGTTCATACTTTGCATGTACAAACCTTACCAATTTAGTAGTCAGCACACAATATTTAGCAATGTTATAGATTTTATTTTTTTTAAGAATCTGAGTGTGCCGTGTATCTGTTATTAGAACTATCTAGCTTGTGTGCCCGTTCTTCGCATGGGGAATCTTTTAGAAGCTTTATTTTTAATTATAATTTAAAATTAACCAAAGGTGGAGGTATCCAAAAGCTTATATAGTTTTAAATATTAATCATTTATTGGTTTAAATGATGTGACTAAACGTGAAAAATAGGAAGACTGACTAAAACATTATGTAAAAATAGTGATTTACTGTAATCCAAAAATCTTTCCATAAAACCGATCATTATAGAAGTATAAAGGGTCAATATACATTATTACTAAACAAAATATTTAAAAAGAGCATCAAAGTTTAAAAAAAATCTTAAATAAAATAATAGCTCTCTATAAATTCATGTTGGTCCTTTTATTTACCGACCATATTTTGATTTTAATACACCAAGCAGTTTTTTCCTAATTGATTTTGAAATCTTATATGCCTTAAATTTTGGAACCAATTTTCAGTATTTTCTGATCTTGAGGGGTATTTGTAACTACTTGCAAGTCTATCATTTTTCTTCCACGCAAAAAAAAAATGTTTGTTTTTTCTATACGGTTTGAAATTTAAAGCCCCCCACTCCCAATCACAACCCAATTCTCAGACCGTTGTTTTGAAATTTAAAAATTTTAGACGCTTCCAGCTATTTGGTGTTGTCCCTATACTTGTAGGTAAATATAAAAGGAAATATTATATTATATTATCTTTGACATTTTTGGAGATGACTCTCATCTTACCCGTTTCCTATCTTTTATTTTGACATTTAGTTTGTTTTCATAATGTTTGAGGTGTTTCTTATAACATTCTGACAAGTTTAAATCTTTAACCACGATAGTAAGTAGTTTTTAATATAAATTTTGGAAATTCCCTTCAAATATTTCACAAATCCCAAATTAGAGAATTTAAATATTTACAAACTATTTGGGTATTTGGCACTACATTTCTGACAAATATTCTTTTTCATCGCAACCAAAAACTTTGTTTTCTGTTTACACCCCCCATCCTATTTCCCAGATTTCTATTTAAAAATTTTAAATTATAAGATTTTATGATATGGTTCAGTTATCTTTTGGCTGAATATTGTTATATACAACACTGGTAAGCAATTGTTTCGATTAATTTTGAAAATGTTGTACTCACCTTTCCCGTTTCGTTGACCCAAACGTTGAAATTTAAGTTTCTAGAACTTATTTAAATATCTAAAGTAGTACTTCTACATGTTTGCCAAATTTTATTGTCCTACCTCACCTAAAAATATTTTTATATTTATAGCCCCCACACTACAATTGTCTGTAGAAATAGTTTTAGTTTTCCCGTACATATATAATTTTCTGGCACGGGGTAGAAAGAGCAAAAAATATTAAAAGTATTAAAAACGTATAGCTTATCAATTTGTTTTTAAAATAAGTTTAAAGACGGTAAGTAAGACGGGTAAAAGGTGTAAAACAGTTTAAAAGGGTAAAAAGTTCAGACAGGGCAGTAAAACAAAAAAGGACAAAGTGGAAAAGAAGGTTTTATTTTAGGGTTGAATGTTTACAATTTTTGTAAAAAGTGTAAAAAGGACAGAAAGAGTAAAAAGGTTAAATAGTAGATCTAATAAAGAAAATAGAATTTTATACCTATCTTATTAAATTACCCTTTTCCTTCTGTTTACGCATTTTTGCCTTTTAGTCCTGTTTAACATTTTTACACGTTTGGAACCTTTTGACATTTTACACATTTTCCTTTTCGGCACTTTTGCCCCTCTTAGCCCGTTTGTTATCTTTGTGTAAGTTAACTTTTTTGCCCTATTGGCACATTTTGGCTTTTTGCCATTTTGAACTTTTTTGCCCTTTAGATCCTTTTTGCCCTTTAGATTCTTTTTTCCCTTTTGGTACTTGTACCCTTTTATTACTTTTATCCCTCTTGTCCTATTTAACTTTTTAACAATTTTTCCAGTTTCGGCCCTTTTTTACCCTTTTTGAGCATTAACCTTTTTGTCCTTATTGCCTCTTTTACATATTTAACGTTTATATATTATTTTATAATATATAGTTTTTATCTTTTTAAAACATTTGGAACTCTTACCGTTTATATACCTTTTTCCGCTTTTAGCATTCTTGCCCTATCTAACTTTGAAGAATTTTTTGAATTTTCAGAGATTTCCCTTTTTCCCTTATAGCCCTTTTAATTATTTTATTCCTTTTTATACTTTAAGCCTTTTTACTTACTCTTTTCATCCGTTTTGATCATATTCAATTTTTACCCTTTTTTCACTCTTTACATAAAACTTTTCTTTTTTTCAATCATTAAATCAACATTCAAATTGTTCATTATATCGAAACATCTACTTATCCAGGTTGTCCTGAATAATTGTGGTTTATTAATGGCCTGAATAAGTTTACTAAGAGCTCATTCACAAGCGGTACTTGTGACAGGAGTCACACTAAATTCTCTGGTAGACTTAATAAATTGCAAAAATACATTTTCTAATGGTCTGAAACCAGTCCTGAAATTGCAAAGTTGTTAGAAAGTGTACAAAAAAACATATAGCATTTTTTTATCTCTCCTTCTAATTTCTTAAAACAAAGAAAAAACTTGATAAAACTGAAATCAGATATGTCAATGTGAAATTTAAACGTATATTATCCTCGGTTGTCACCTTTTTTAAAAAATAATTCGACATTACCTTGAAATAAGGAACTGACACATTTATATGAATTTCATTTTTCTTTATTTCTTAAAAATATTTGTCTCCCTAGCTATCGTCTTAGTATCAAAATACTGGTCTTTATTTAACTGATAGAATTTTTATTAAATGTCCTCAAATGTCTTAAAAGTTTTGCTGTAAGTCTCATCAAATAAAGTATCATCAAACGCTGTACACTATAAATGTTCATAGCAGTCTAGAGATTCAAGTGAGAATGTTAAAATTCTTTGATGATCCTGAGCAGTGGTGAAGGAAGTGTATTTGTTTATGGGGTTGGGGGATGCAAGTGAAAAAGATTGGGGGATTTGATTTCCCACCCTTCCCCGAAAAATGTTTGAAAATTGGATGTCCTTAAAAGATAGTTGAAGTGATCCTCCTCACAATTTTTTAATATTAAGCTTAGTAGTCTTCTCCAGAAATCTTTTGAGATTGGAATGCTTCTATAAGTTATTTGGAGTGGTGCTGCTTCAGCAAATTTTTTGAAAATTTGATGCCCTTAGAAGTTATTTTGAGTAGTTCTCATATTAAATAAAATAAAATCGGATTCCTTTAAAATCCACTTAAAATTGTCGTCCCAAAGAAATATTTCAAATTTGGATGCCCCTTGAAATAATTTATAGTAATCTTGACCTTATTTTTTGTTCGACCACTAGAGACCTCTAGAAGATTTTAAAGTGATCTTCTCCAGCAGTTTTTTAAAAACTATTCTATATATTTAAATGTTATTTGGAATGATACTCACCTAGACATCTTTTTAAATTGGATAATTTTAGAAGCTATTTGGAGTTGTTTATACATAATTTTAAAAAATGGCAACTATAATCTATTTGCATCCATCCCAGAAAATGTTTCAAATTCGATACCTCTAGAACTCTAGAAACTATTTAAAGTGGTCCTTTATTTGGCAAATTAAAAAAAATGAAAACCATTAGGAGCTATTTGCAGTTTGATGCAAGTTTTTCAGCTTTAATTTTGAGAATATCAAAAGATGTGAAATACATCTAATTTATTCCAGAACAGCCAATAACTTCACCTGCACCCCACTCCCCGCTTTCACTGTTACTAATTTAGAGTGGTTCTTACCTATGTTTTCGGAAATTATATTCTTTTAAAGACTGCTTGAAATAATCTCCTTTCCGATTTTTTTTTTAAATTTTGATTCTTTTAGAAGATATTTGAAGTATATTTCCCTCTTGAAATTTAAAAGGTTTTGATACCTCTAGAATCCAGAATCTAATTTTAAAAGTCTTCACCCATAGTTTTATAATGTAGATATTCTAAAAGCTATGAAGGGCTCTTCCCTCTGAAATGTTTTTAAATTTAGTTGTTTCTTGAAGCTGTTTAGATTTCCCCTCCCCTGAATTTTTCTCGAAAATGAGAAGCCTTTAAAATCTATTTTATGCTGTCTTCGCTCGTACATATTTCAAAAATTGTAAAATCCACCTTTTCGGGTTTGGAATTATATAAAATATAGATTAATAATAATCTTGAAGCCGAAAATGTTCATGTTCATTTGATCACAATACTGTTTTTATTTTTAATATAGTCAAAAGCTACTGCGTTTTACCACAGTTCAGTATTAGAGAAGAGTAAGGTATAGTTCTTCTGGAAATTTACCCGCCTTTACGTGGAAGATGGAAGGAAACCATTTAGGAAAAAACACCCTCACACACCCAAATTATATTCGAAGTCCAACCTCCCTAGCCCCGGAAAACCAGACTAAATGAGATGACACGTGTCCAAAGATGCTTATTTACATGAATGGGGTCGCATCTCTCTTCAAAAAAACAAATAGAAAGCCATTCTATTGCACTTAAATGGAACTATAATTTGGATGAACATTGAGGGAAAAATTCATATCCATATTAATAAAGTAACATAGATTAAAAGAGAACAGCGTCTGAAAACATAGATATTATAGATCCAAAAACATCGCTAATACTTTTCAAACCAATTGAAACTGTAACTCAAGTGTATTTGTAATAAATTAATATGAAATTCATATATCATTTTAAAAGATTGTTTTAAAAACTAATAATAAAATATTACTATTTTTAAAACAAACAGAAACATATTGCTGTCTTGGACAACGCTACAAAACATTGATTGTGTAAAATCATCTTTGAGGAAAACATCGAACCTTCAACATCTATGTTCAGTGGATATCCCTGTTAGACTGTACTATAACCATGTCCCGTTTCCCGTGTCAGGTTGATCCCACCAGTCGATCTCACTGTAACTGAGCCAACTCTTTAGGTAAAAGGCTACACTAGTTAATGTAGTAATTAAACTATTGATTGAATTTAAAAATTTTATGAGTAGATTTTTTCAGCACAGCACCCGTACGGGTTATGAACCTATGTTAACCTACTAAATTACTCTAATGTGTGAGAGGGAGAGTGGAAAACTATTTAGGAAAAACCACGCTCAACACACCTGACCGGAATTGAAGCCCGACCTCACCGCGTTGGCAGACTAATCTATTGCAAGATTAACGCCTTAAACTATGTGACCAATGAAGCGGGTATTATTAATTAAACCTATTTTCATTTATAAACAAATCTTGATAGATGTGATCGTTAATTAAATCCTTAAAGCAAAAAATATATAATTAGAGTAAGATTTTGTTAAATGTGTTAGGTAACTACTAAAAATAATAAAATGCAACATTTAAACTATTAGCATCCAAAGTAGATTGAACATTGGAAGTTGGAACTCAAGAAGCTTATCTGCACTTGAGATCAAGCTATTTCTGTCTTGTCTTCCTTTACTTCTGGGAGATAATGACTCATAAATACCTCACCTCACTCGGACAAAGGTGGTGAGTTAAGGAATGTTGTCACTAAAGGACCCCCACCTAAACAGCTTTTACTCCTTCCCTAGCAGTCTACAGAATTTAGGCTCCACCCCCCGAGATTATATTATTTTCTTCATAACCTTCAACTTTGAGTTCATCGTGTCGTGAAATTGGGTCTTAATCTAGACAGTAGGAAATAACATATGTGTGAATATTCTAACGTTCTGTGGCAGAATGTACAGTACAAATTAAATGACTTACTTGCTCTATGGCATTAGGATCTTGGAAAGCTCATTGCCGCACTGAAAAGTACGCCACATATCTCTCTCTTCAGCTAGATCTTTCCAGTCTACCTTATTACACATTATCATTAATCTTGAGATAATTATAATTAGTTCACCTCATTACACCCTAGAACCATCTTAAGCTAGTACTACCCAGTCCTTCTTACTACACCCCATTCCTATCTTGAGTTAATTCTACCTATTTCATCTCATTACACCCTATCCCTATATTGAGCTAGTTTTATCCAGTCCAACTCATTACACACTATTCCTATTTTGAGCTAGTTCTACCCATTCCACCTCATTACACCCTATTCCTATCTTGAGCTAATTCTATCTATTTCATCACATTACACCCTATCCCTATCTTAAACTAGTTCTATCTGGTCCCCCTCATTACACTCTATCCCTATTTTGAGCTAGTTCTACCCATTCCACCTCATTACACCCTATTCCTATCTTGAGCTAATTCTATCTATTTCATCACATTACACTCTATCCCTATCTTGAACAAGTTCTATCTGGTCCCCCTCATTACACTCTATCCCTATTTTGAGCTAGTTCTACACATTCCACCTCATTACACCCTATCCCTATCTTGAACTAATTCTATCTGGTCCCCCTCATTACACTCTATCCATATTTTGAGCTAGTTTTACCCATTCCACCTCATTACACCCTATTCCTATCTTGAGCTAATTCTATCTATTTCATCACATTACACCCTATCTCTTTCAAGTCCATTCTAGTGTTATCCTCCCATTAGGGTCTGGGTCTGCTCACTGATCTTTTCCCATTGGGTTAGCCAGTTTTTACCCTGATCAAGGTTCTATAATCTCAAATTTACGCCGTATGTCCTGTCCACCATAATATACGAGACTTGATTATTTTAACAATGTCTTGTGAGGAATACAGAATATGCATTTCGTTATTATGTAACCTACTTCACTTCCTAATAACTTCATTCCATTTAGAACAAAATATCTTCCTAAGCACATTGTGAACACCTTAAACTGGTTTTCTTCATATAAATTAAGGGATTACGTTTCACACCCATAGAGAACATTCGGTAAATAATAGTTTTGTATGTTCTTAGTTTTACATTCCTGGATAGTAGGTGATATGTCAACAACTTATTGTCCGAGTAATACTATGCATTTCCCGACTGTATTATTTTCTTAATTTACATTCTTATATGGTCACTGCTAGTTACATTTGTTCCATAATATTTAAACTAATTAACCCCAAAACATGATATGTTGTTCGCAATAAGTTATAAATTTTAGTCCCCAATTTCTGTTCACTGTGTGATAATATGATTAGTCTTTTCGGCGTTCATTTATAAACTAAGTTCCTTACTATCATTTATTAAAATGTCTCTGTTTCTTGCAATATTATATATATATATTTAAATATATTTCGATGATGTCTTGTGTATATTATTGTACGAGTTCACACTGTGTTTGAAATTTAACTTATAGCAACAATAAGTAGATATAAATTAGTCACCTCAAGTTAGTTGGCAAATTATGATATGGTAGCCTTTACATTAAATGGGAGTTTATTTTAACCTTAACTGAAATCCAGATTCTAAATCTATTTAAGTAATTCATATGAATCAAGCAGTAATGATGAGCCAAAATTATGGTATATAAAATGTCATTAAATATTATTAAACTATTTGTATAGAAAAATGCATTGTTAATCATACATCTGTGCACAATGATTGTATAAATAATTTAATATCCTACCATGCATAAAATACGTGGAGAACACCGCCAATAGTGCCAAATGCATCTTGTAGTAGTTTTATGTTTGACTAGACTTTACTGAAACATGACTCGCTATTTTCTTGTCTCGTTTGAGAGATGGAAGAGGAATTTGTTAGAACAATCTTCAAGTGGTCAAGTGGTACACTTAATTCTTGGTGTAGGTGTGTAGCGCGTGTAGGGGCTAGGTCGTTCCAGGAGAAAGTAATTATGTTTCATTACACGCGCCGCTACAAGGCCACATTGACAAAAGAAACATCAAATGGTCATTGCTCACACTCCACTCATCTGTCCCACAGTCAATCCAGTGGCGTATGAAGGATTATGAATAAGAGGGAGGTTACGGTGAAGATATAAGAAACGCGTGAAAATGTCAGTGGTTTTGCAGTTTTTATGAATAAACAATTTTCTGGCAAAATAAAAAAAATATTGTTTCATTACCAGCATAGAGATTAATTTTATACATACCGGCATTAGATGAAAAACATTTTAATTAAGAGAAAATGTTATCATTACATTCACGGACACCCTTGACAGATATTTAAGAAATGTTAATATCACGACGTGAAGAAAATTAAACAATATTTTTATTTCTACTTGAGATATATCCTATTTATTTTGACCAAAACTGTGTTTTGCTCTAAAAAAATCTGCAAATATACTGACCTTTTCTCGCGTCTCCTACATCCCCACCTTAAGGGCATGTGTTTATTTTAATATAGGATTTCTCTCAATATTATTAAAGAGGTTTTTAACTGTTTTTTTTCTGCCTAATAGAGGTAGAGGATTACTAAATAAATATGAATAAAATTATTCTAAGATTAAATAATGTTTCAAGGAAAACTAGCCTGCTTTATTTTAATATTTTTATCTATATGTTAAATACGAAAATTTTTAATAGATTTATCGTTAGGATAACTCATTATGCAAGACAAATAATTAAGCTAACAATAAATAGATGTATTATAGAAAAACATAAATGAGATATAAGATTACAATAATTATACAAGATTAATGCTGGTTGACAATTGAACGTGTAATATAAAAGTTAAAGAAAACCAGTGAACATATCGTAGATCACGGAAAACTTTACGTTAAATAGAAGATGTGTTGAAATATAGCAGGTCCAAACTATAGGATTGTCTTGCCGCTGCTCGGGTAAATAAGCGTCCAATGCAGCATGGTCAAAGGCAGTAGGCTGGAAGAGCCTATTCACTATCAAAACAGCTGTACAAGAGCCAGGCTACTGTCAGTAGGGTCTAAAAGGTAAATAGTGAAATAATTACCAATTACCAATGAAAGTTAACTGTAAATCCTATAAGTTTAGAGTTACTATTATATATATATATATATATATAAAAAAAATTTATAAATCGAGCTAGCTTGATTGATTGGGACTTAAGAACGTCCTGAAGCTACATTGGACGATAAATTATATGAGAAAGGTTTATTAATTACATTAGTAGTTGGCTAGAAAACAGGTGTCACCACAAATAGTATTATAGCCGGTCCTTTCCCAATAGGTACTGCCAGATCACACAATAATACATTTATACAATAACCCATTCCCTGGGTTGCAACTTTGCTTTAGTACACACTAACCTTTAATACTTAGTCAATAGGAGCCAAGGACGGGCTAAAAGTAAAGGCATTATCTGCTTGGACCCAATTATGGAAACTAGCGGAGATCCGCGCTTTACCCACCCCAGCTAATACCACACGCAAAGATTGCCAAAAAAAATGATTCAACCCATTGATGCAACTGAATCCAAGAAAAAGGATAGACCACCTTGTGGTTGCCCTACAAGAATTAAACTACGTAACACAACGTCCACGGGTTCATTAGAACACAGACTAGTCATAAGGACTAAAAAGGAAGTACTGTAATAATAATATTTAGCACCGCGTCTTACTACCCGTTCGGGCTATACGCTGGAAGTACTGTACTTGTGGAGAAGAGAAACCTTTAAGACTAAGCCCTTATTACCTCTGCAGCTCAAGGCTACTATATTTAAGCTATGTCATATGATAATAGGGTAAAAGTTAGTCACTTGTACTAATATAAGAAGTCTGAAGGACTTGAGAAAACATTAGAGATACTTTGACTACACCAAATAAGTCAGAAGGACACAACACCAAAATCTTGTCACTTTAATTGAAATAGGAAATCTAGACAAACATTATAGTCTCCTCGACTATATAAACTAAGTCTTAAGGACATGAAATCAAATTCTAGTCTTTTATATTAGACCCATAAGTCTTATGGACTTATTAATAACGTCTTGATACTTAGAAGATAGAAGAGGATTTCCCTCGAAGACGGGGTGAGACCCACGATCCAAACTTCATGGTGAGCTGGTACGTCTTTAGGTGATAGAGCGGCGTTTTCCTTCTTTGATGATACGATGTGGTGAAGTAACGTAAGGGAATCTGAGCGGCACTCAATATATACGATTTCTCTGACCAAACAGGAATAAAAAGAATAAGGAGTAAACCACAGGTACGGGTAGAGACGGAAACAAGAGGAAAAGGGAAAAGAAAGAAAGGGTTGGAAGGAAAGGACAGACGTACCCAGGAATGACGCAAGAGCAGCAGCGCTCTAGGCTCATGACTTCAATCCCAAGCCGGTCCCGTCCATTTCAACTATTGGGTGATGTAGTGAGGACGTGTGAGAGTTGCTATGCTGGTGCCCCCACCATACTCGTCGTAATTCCCATGAAAGCATGGTGATTGTATCAAAGCCCATCCTGTTAAGGTAAGTAAGTCTTGAAGGATATTATTACTAAATAAATCGATTTAAATTATCTTCTTTGGATTCAGCTATTGTATTTTTATAAGGAATCGTTTCGTGAGTGTTATTTTACACACTTGTAGTATTGTCTTCTCGTAAGCATGGTGACTGTATCCAATCCCATCCAATCATGGAAAGTTGGAAAGTAGGTGTTGAAGCATATTAATCATAAAAATGTCAATTTTAATTCTCTCATTTGGATTCCGATATAATAATTATCATAATTTAGTATTTTTATGTTGGCCTGTGCTGTAGATATAAATTTTACATAATTAATATGCTACACAATGATGTAGAGAATATCTTATTAGGAGCTTCCCTTGCAAAAACTATATTAATATTTAATGTTAGGTTAAACAATGGGGCGAGAGGCTATCTTTTTCTGGGAAGTTCTGGAATTTTCAAGCTCGAAGAGAAAAGATTTTCTAGTATTATCATCTTATGATATTTTCTATTTATAAATCCAAAATGTATATTTATGAAGGGTGAAGAAGGAAAGTTGTATCTTATATGAGAGATTCGGGGCAAAAACATGATAGCCCTTATTTTATTAAAAAATATGCTATCGCGGATTCCTAGTAACATACCTGTAGGACTAATAGTGGGTTTATAGTTAGTCGATATTTTGAGGATAGCTAATAAAACGAATATATTTTTATATCTAGATTTACGTATTTTATAGATCTTTAAATAGTGAAAATATCACTTCATATCACTACTCTGTATTATTTATTGTTTAAAATAATAAACCATTTTGTATTATGCTATCGTTTGTTTTGGGTCTGATAACAGTAAATTTACAAGGCTAGCATCACTTTCATAAAAACATATTATTTATAACTTTATACAACTGATAAGATTATTTTTACTAATTAAACTGATGTTCTAATGTTATTTGAGTCATAAGCAAAACTACAGAAAATGAATTTAAACGTTCCACATAATAACAAATGCTTGAATATTCTATGTTTAGACTAGAGCTTAAATGCTCTCTTTAAGTCATCACTATCACAATAGACTGGAATCGCCCAGTTTCAAGTCCCACTCTGGTGTATTGAGGGTGTTATTTTCTAAGTTTTTCCCCTCCCCCTCCACGAAAATGCCAGTACACTTGCTTTAAATACAATCTATCTCGTTATTAGCAAATTAATGATTTTTGCAAAAATGCGTATAGCCTGATCTAGTGACAAAATACAAATCGATAAATAGTAAGAACTATTATTTACATTGATAATGTCTACAGAACTTTCAATAAACCTATTTCAGACTTATAAGTCAATCAAATACCACCAAAGTATAAATGGTAGTAAGATAATTTTGAAATACCCTAACTAAGTATCTGTATTAGGATCCCATCACAATGTAAATTTCAACATTACTTAAAAGAGGATATAACATAATATTTATTGTTTTTTTACTGATCGCAAAGAAAAACTTAAAAGAGCTATCGTGGATAAATCACATTCTCAGGGCATTCACAAACTAAGGTACGTTCTACTTTTGGTGGCCCCCAGGTTTTGGAAGTTACGTAACGTCATTTGAGGAGGCTTTGTTTTAAGCTGAAATACCTCTTGGTCCTTGTATGTATATTCGACTCGTTGTCTAAAGATAGTAAGTAGATTAGTAGTTACCTTTCTATCAATCAGCTATTTTAGTGGACGCTGAAAAATATCTTATGTCAATAGATAATTCTGAATCGTCTATTCTGAACTTTATTTTATATAAACCTGTAAACTAGGCTAACTATATTATTGTCTAGTAAGTTGAATAACCTGTTTTCAATAAAATCTTCAGACATTTGCTACCCCTACTTTGTTAACTTTCTATATTACAGCCCTCTTGCTCTCCTAGAGCTCGTCGCTCTCTTCAACCCACAATACACCCCCTCACCCCCTGTTGGTTTACCGACAGTCTCGTAGCCAGTCGGCAAGGTCTGGCCCTCCGAAGTCCGAAGTCAAATAGCATAATCTGATGCTCGCTGAAGGGGAGCACGAGAGCAAGTTCCAACACGTACCGACCAATTGGTCACACCGAGTTCTGGTCCTCTCCACCAACACCACCCCTTATTAGTGGCCAGTCACCCTGTGCCAACCGCCCTCCCTAGCCTTGCTGCCTGCTAAGCATTCACACGGCTAGGGCCCAGACTCCCCAAAAAGACCCGATGGGCTCAAATAAAAGCGAGTGACAAGGAGAATCGTCGCCTCAGATCCTCACTGGCAACGTCCCCTTCTGGGAATAAATAGGTGTCTACTACGCCAGTGTGTTTGTTATCTTTGGAACTAACGTCCGAAACTCCTATTCTCCCTTTACCCTAGTAAAGTAGATACTCTTAGTGGAGCCCATGTTCTCCCTTCCCCCTACTCCAGCTGCTTACCGCTCACCGCGACTCTTCGCCGAGCCTCATTGTCCCCTTCCCCTACTCCAGTTCCGCAACGTTCACCACGACTCTTCGCTGAGCTCTTATACACTCTTCCCCCTACTCCAGCTGCTTATCGCTCACCGCGACTCTTCGCCGAGCCTCATTGTCCCCTTCCCCCTACTCCAGTTCCGCAACGTTCACCACGACTCTTCGCTGAGCTCTTATACACTCTTCCCCCTACTACAGCTTCACACCGCTCATTGCGACTCTACACCGAGCTCCTCCCCTTTACCCTCACTTCATTACCGTCTTCATGGAGCTCTACCCAGCTCCACCCATTCTCCCGGCACCCGAAGGCTTACACCCAGCTTACCAGGCAGAGGAAGAGGGGCCATTCCATCCTACCTCTCCAACCAACACCCTGAGTATTTCACTACCACTTTGCAGGCCCTAGCTGGACTCCAGAACGACCTAGGCTAGCCACCTCCCTCACTTTTCCCACCCTAAGAAACCCTACTCTCCTTTCCTTCCCACCAGGATCATCTTTGTCCTTTACCACTCCACGACAACGTGGACTACTAGGACTCCCCCCCTATCTCTTAACGTCACTACCACCACCAGATAGTACCCCGACTTCTTACACCACTCAGGTTTTGCCTGTCCCCCCTGTCCTCTCCGAGACCTAGTTATAACATCCAACCCATCAATATTACCCAATCCTACCAATTCTCCCCCTCCTCACTCCCCTATACTAGCGATAAAGACCCCAGAGGCCAGCGCCTGGAATGGGAAAATATACTTGCGGCCAAGAAGAAACTTGGGGTCATCCGTAAGCTGACCGAACTGTTCTAGCTATCCTACGTGGACGTCGAGGAGTTACTCTTACACTCAGCAACCGGGGTGACGACATATTTATAATACTTAAACTAATATGTTATAAATATATTTAAACAACTAGTATACTGGTAAATTTAAATATTAGTTTTGAGGAAAATCCAAAGCATCTACTGTGAAACTTTCGTATTAATCGTCAGAAAAGATTTTTGTACAAAATAGCCACCCCAGGAAAATACAACAATTGTCTTCACTCTGTCACCTTCCTTCTTAAAAATCTTATTGTAGTCGGTTTAAATACATTGCCCTACATAGCTGTACAATACCTCAAATATAGTATTATATATAAATGGTAACTATTCAGAAAAATTTTACGATTATAAGAATCGATTCCTTATTTTATTTTTAGAAGGCGATAATATTATTTATACATCAAAAAAACAATATATAAAAACTGTACAGTCTGAGAAAAGTACTTTGCGAGGAAATCTTTTGGTCAGGAAGTTTTCATCATTGGGAAAGTTTTAGATAATAGTCGGAAGTAAACCTTTTAGTAAACATTTTTTTCATACGACCGTAGTTTTTTTATTAATATTATTAATTCAGCAGTACGATCACTCAATTCTGCGCACCAAGAGATAAGAGCAGAATAGGTTTGCGGATACTCTAAGCTGTTTTTCTTACTCACGTTATCACTCATACTAGATAAAACCATAATTGATATTTTATTTTTCACTACCTCAAATGAAATTATAATTTAGCGTGCTAATAACATTCAGACTTGCCTATTACAGAGTATTTCAGAATTTTGTGTTATCATTAATGAACAAGTTTTATAATAGCACTAGTCAATATTTCAGATATGATTTTGAAGTCAAAGTTCATAAATATGGGTTTCTTCTAGTTAGGAAAAAGTTCTCTCACCATTATTACTTGCATTTGTTTGTAAGGATCTAGAGTTTTATCAAACTTTGGATAATACTCGTGTCATTATTTTGCTTCATTTCGTCATATTGAAGAATTACTGCAACTTTTTCATGTATTTATTTAGTTTCCCCGGCTATCTTCAGTACATGCATCACGCCTTCTAGAAATCCTTGACGGATACCAAGGATAGAGGCCCATTTATTTAGAATCGACAAACCTGTTAGTGGATAGTAACTTTTTTTTTGTAAACACACATACATTCGTTTTATTAAAATATCACAGATACAAGGCAACAACAATTTCATCTTTTTGTCCAATGAACTTTGCGTTTATTCCAAAGCAATAAATCCAACTGATTACTTGTAAAAATCCTTACCTAGTTTTTCTCGAATTTTGAGTCTTCAACGAATTTAGGACTTTGGATCTTTTCAGAGAACTAAGTTTGCTCCTGAGACCACGGACTTCAAGATATTTTTGTTTAAACACACTTTGTTGTTTCACTAGTTTGTATTTCAATATTTTGTGTTCCTTTTGTAATTCAAGATGATTTTTAATCATTTCAGTCTTATTCCCATTGGTTATACTTGTTTTTTCACCTAGGTTCTTAAATACAAAATTAACTACATCCTACTCTTGGGTTTCCTTTCTCTGCATATCTATAAAAAATAGTATATCACTTACTATTTGTTTATTCAATATATTTTCATGCCTAGCTAGCTTCACGGGTAGTATCTTCCCCTTGGATAACGTTTTTGGAGACAAGACAAGGAGGTCCTATACTTATTTTAAGGGAGGCATCAGCCGACGATTTTAATTTGTTTATCTTAAGCAAGTTCAGCAGTTTGAACTGAAGGTCACGTTCATAATCATCTGGTAAAAAATGCTCTGAGTAAATAGAACACAAATCAGGATCCCATTTTCTATTACGTTTACCAAGATGAATACATCTTAGTCGTACACTACCATATTTAGGGAGGTTGTCGTATATAACATCAGGACCCTAAGCTAGCTGATACCTGCCTCGGTGGAATAGTTAGCCAACGCGCTGGTTTTGTGTTGAGCCAGACTGACAAGAACAGAGAGATAGAGGTTTGAATCTTGGTGGGGTAAACTGTGGGTGGTTTTTCCTAAATGGTTTTCCACTCTTCCTCGACGCAAATGCTTGTTCAGGTACCCTAAATTTAACTTTTACAATTCCGAATCCATTAGTGTAATTAGTACTTAAGCGTATAAACCAAACGGTTAGTAAGACGAGTTGTTAAATAATCACAAAGAATTAAAATTTATCTGATGGATAGTATTTATTGCTCATAAGAACGTTACAATTCTTTCCCGTTATTTTCTAGTAGCGCTTCAATTCTTTTTGTAAAACTTCATGGATCACGCATAACTAAGCATTGAGGTTACAATAAACACACAGACAGTTACTATTCACAGTGAGTTTGGCAAAATGATTGACGTAAATTTGAAATGAATAATGAGTTTGATACCGCACGATCACGTGTAGCTACAGAACTGAAGCAATCCAGCGTTAAGGCTCGTCCACAAGTGGTAAGTAGTGAGGTAAGTCGAGTGAGCAAGTGGCTTGACTAGCCAGTTTAATGGTGTCAGCAACGTCAAGTAGCCGTTTACACACTATAAACTCAGTTGTCTTTTAGAGAGCGAGCAGGATGAATCCATTTGTGCACCATCGTCGTCGTCAAGATGTGAAAAAGTGTGTCAAACGCTTTGTACCAGTTTTAGTTTGTGAATAAGTAAAACCATTCAAGAATAAGTGACCAGAAACAAACGAAAATGGGCACAAGAGTGAATAAGTATAAGGGGAACTCATTGGGCATCTACTATCCTATTGAAGGAATTGGCCTTGAAAAATTCTCAAGAATACAAAATGTGGCTGACTCCAGTAGCACCCCAACAAAAGAAAACCAAATCGGGCACTGCATGTACATCCTCTCCAACACTATGTGCTTGACTATACCCTTGCCTGTCCCTATTTTCTCAACAAAATACTCCTCCCAATATTAGTTCAGCCGTTTACACAGAGCAAGTAGCTTGCTTTTCCCTACTAACTCCAGTTACTCTACCGGCTACTCGACCAATGTAAACCGGCCTTAAGCTAGGTGCAGATCACGAGCTGACGTCACAGCAGTGCTGCGTGCTCGGGAAAAACTGACTGCAGGCTACTATAGGGAACGAATCAAAATTATACTTTAAAAACCTTGATTAATCCATCCTCACTAACCTTATCCACACTAATTCCCTATTCTTGAATAATCCTTTTGCTTCAACAACATCCACACACCAAGTCATACATGCTCTTCTATTGTTAAAACGTTTAAGGTTTATATTTTTAATACATTCGTTAAAACATTTAGCCACGTCTTAAATGGCCTATTCCTGCCTATATAAATGCACACAATTTATCAACAATCTTTCTCTCAACAACCAAACCAACGTATCACAATTATTTGACATTGACCTATTGGATTCCCTTTAAAGCCACACTCCTTCAGCACTCATTCATTACTGCTGATTGTCCATAATTGTTTTTCCACTTCCATTTCTTATATATCTCATTTCAACCGCATTCACCTTGCTCTTGTGTTTCTTCTGATAAGCCAACGCTTCACATCCATAAAACAATGGTACTAGCAAACTTTTATATACAGAAATCTTTGTCTCTTTCGATACTACTTCATTCTTTACATTTGTAAGTTATGATTGATATATTATTTTCCAATAAGGGAAATAGGTTGTTTTCAATAAAAGTTTAAAACATTTATAATATTTAAACAAATCTTTTATATATCTATATAAAACATTAGTATACTGGTAAATTTAAATATTAGTTTTGAGGAAAATCCAAAGCCTGTACTGTGACACTTTCGTGTAAATCGTCGGAAAAGCTTGATTTCCAAATAAATCAGCCCACGAAGCTATCCCAATTTGCTTCACTTTGTCACCTTCCTTCGTAAAGAGTGGACCGCCAGAGTCTCCCTGTATTGAACAACAACAAATATAAATGCATTATTTCATATTTTGCACCATTCAATCTAACAACATACAATTACTCTAATAGGGTAAGGAATAGGAAGGTTGTTTTCAGATTAAATGTAGACTCAATTATTGGGAGAAAGGGTGAAAAATTGTTTGGGCAAAATAACTCCCCGTAAAACGGACCAGGATTAGAGTTCAGATCTTCTTGTCACCAACAAGCTCTAGAGACTAGATACTATAATATTAATATTTTAACTTTTATGTGCCTCCTTAGCCCAAATGATTAGATCTTGCATTTATATCTGTTCCTGGCTCTAAAGTAGAAACGTTTAAATTGGTCTTTTCCCATTTATTATTTAGATGTTACGTTTCTACTAAGGACCGATTTTTTGTTTTGGTTTTTTAACGTTTTGACTCTATTTCCCAAATCTAGGCTAGTTAACATATGATTGAGTTTCAATAAATCAACATTTATCACAAACTAATCAACGATAAGTGGATATCTGAGAAATGGTTTGAATGTCAAAGTATATTAGGTTAATTTCTTCTGTAGAAAATTCGTTTAAGGCTAAGTAATTTATAAAATATACTAGACACTTCTGTTTCAACAAAAGGGTTGTCATTTTCACACACTCTCACTTACCATCCCCCTTACAAACATCTCTTAATCACCTCCCTCTCAACCTTTTACACTTTTCCATCCCACCAACCACCCCATAACACCAATTATTAACCCCAAGTCCTTCACACAAATCCAACCACCTTCCACTATTCCACTGCAATACAACCTTTACCTCATTGCCCTCACTTCCTAAATTGCTTGTGAGCCCAACATCATAAAAATGTAAAGGTTCTAGCAGTCTATTCTCAGGTGCATAAAAAAGTGTATTTAGTTACACATACTGGTATGTTTCACTTAATTGATCCTCTTCAGCCATAAAAACTAAATAGTCTAACCTACTGCTAACAGGTGTCGTAATACAAGAATCAAACCCCGAATAAAAAATCTCACTCTAATCAATCCCCTTGACCTGCATTTCCATACAAATAGATTTAATCCCATTGAAATATAAAATACGTTTATATATCCTTTCGCCCGAAAGAACTATTGTTATATTAAAAAAAAATCACAATAAGTAAGACTGAAAAATATCCTGGACTGTCTAAGTCATTACTTATGAGGGTACCCACTCCATCCCCAACCACACGCATCACCCCAGCCAAACCTCACTCCCACCTAATTACACAGTTACCCCTTCCCTACTGCACTAACCTCTCTAACTCCACAACGGTGGCTCACCTTTCCACCACACCGACTTTACCACACGCATCACCCCAGCCAAACCTCACTCCCACCAAATTACACAGTTACCACTTCCCTACTGCACTAACCTCTCTAACTCCACACTGTGGCTCACCTTTCCACCACACCGACTTTACCATACGCATCACCCCAGCCAAACCTCACTCCCACCTAATTACACAGTTACCCCTTCCCTACTGCACTAACCTCTCTAACTCCACACGGTGGCTCACCTTTCCACCACACCGACTTTACCACACGCATCACCCCAGCCAAACCTCACTCCCACCTAATTACACAGTTACCACTTCCCTACTGCACTAACCTCTCTAACTCCACACGGTGGCTCACCTTTCCACCACACCGACTTTACCACACTCAGAACCCATAGCGTGAATCTGAAATTAAGGTGATGCTATGCTCCTCCTTCATATAAGCTGATAATAATTAGTAAAGAGTTATAGAATTTATAAAGTATGCGTTAGGGTAAATTAAATTGTACAAAAAAGATTTTAACTTTAAAGTATTGATTAAATTTATAATATTTCATTCACTTTAAGTCGCTTTATTCCTTTGTGTTTTTCTAATGTATGCAAAAGGATCGCTATTTCGGCTCCTAAACATTAAAAAGTATGCGAAAGGATCAATGGAGTTTATCATAAAAGGTTCTAAAAAGTTGGATGGAAAAAAAGTTTATCAAATTTATGTGATAATTAACTAGAATCATTTTATTGTGTTTGTTTTAGTCCATTACTCATCTGAGATATTGCTTAAGAAACAAAAATGTTTTCCTATTTGCATACAGACCAATGAAGCTGGATAGAAAACATTTTTGGAGGGGAGAAATATCGGAGATATGTTGGTAATGGAATGTTGTGGGGTGTTGAGGGGTGTTGAAGGGTGTTGAGGGGTTAGTGGTTGGAAGAAGTGTGGGAGAAGTGCAGAGTAGGGGGGAAGAGTTTGGTTGGAGATTATCATCACAATTTGTAGGGAATCTACAATTATGGTTTGTGGGCGTTGTTGGGTTGGGGGTGGCGATTGCTTGAGTCACAGGGGGTTAGGGTGTAGATAGAGAGGTTAATGCTGTTGTAAAGTTTTAGTCGTATAAGTTAATCTAACATTATGGGTTCAAATGGTCTAATGGAGGAGCGTAGATGACATGAGGGTCAGGTATGGGATGGATTGGAGAGTGTTTGGGGTGGTAAGGGTAATTCACTGTTATGAGGCAATCTGGAGTATTGTTCTGTCTTATTCATTGTACAGTTTTTATTTATTTAGGGAAAATTCGATTGGAATGAGGATGTATGGATGTGTTTAATTTCAACGGGACTAAATCTATTTGGTTTGAGATGCAGGCTGGGCCGTTTGTATTGAGTACGGTGGTTGAGTGGGGGAAGCTGGTTGAGTTTGTGTGAAGGAGTGTAGGGGAATGATGAGAGTATGGTCGAGGAGAGGAATAGAGGATTGGTGTTGGGGAGGGAATATTGGGTGGAGAGATGTCGGCCATTCTGTTAAACATCCTACCCCATAGGCCTACCAGATAAGTTTTTTTTGATCTTTTTAAAAACTTTTTTAAATAAATTAATTTAAAGCTGGGTTATTTAATAAAGATTATAGTAAATTTGAAATTTTTTGAAGATTGATTTCAAGATTAAATTGCAATTTGGTAGCTGGATATTATTTAATACTATATATATATATATATATATATATATATATATATAAGATATATATATATATATAAGATATATATATATATATTTATATATGAATGACTATACTTTTGTGTTTAGAAACATAAATAATTTGAAATTGGTTTACTAAATAATTAATTTTAGAGTTAGAATTTTTATAAAAATGCTTTAAACAATTTTGTTTTAGTTCCATATAAGAATAATTTTGATTAAGATACACAGAACTATATGTAATACCTAGGAAGAAAACACTATTAAGTCATGGTTTAGGCCTACTAAAAACATGTTAGGACCTATTGAAAATTTTGTTTCGAACTATTTATGTTTGTGTGAGAAGGTTTGCAGCATTTGATATTACAATAATTAGCTTTAGTAGCAAAATAAATAGGATATCACACATCAACAATGCTAAATACTTTTCATGATAATCTTTATATAAAGTTGATCAAATCACACCCACCTTGTATCCAGTCTGTTGTTCCCCCATAGCGCAAATCATGTTATCACTGACCACAAATCTTCCGGTCAACATAGGATTCTCCTCACAATCCTCAACATTCACAATTTCTGCCTTCGCCTTTTGTAAAAATGTAGCCTCGCCTTCAAACATCTAATAGTCATAAATATTAACATTTATTAGCAATAAACATTTTTTTAAATACATTATAGTTCGGATTTATACATAATGTACTTATATATAAAACTATTTGCAAGTAATTTATTATTATTATTATTATTATTATTAGCACCGCGTCTCACTACCCGTTCGGGTTATACGCACTTACGCTAATGTGTATTGGTAGGGTGATTGTGAGATGAAATGGAGGACCTACAGTTTAACGTGGGATCCGAACCACGGTGGAGGCCTGGCATTCTCCACATTTACAAGATGTCTTGTCAGAGGTGAAGGAAGGGTTTGGTAATCAGATAAATCTGTGCCGGGCCCAAGGATTGAACCCCGGCCACCAGCATAGAAGTCTGACACCTTACCCCTAGACCGCCAGGTCACCAAGTAGTTTATTAAAATATCATATATGACATATAAGCATTATAATATATATTCTATGGACAGGCCCGGATATAGGGCAAATCAAGCTCCACCTGGGTAAACTCCGCTTTATCCTAAATTTTTGGCTGAAGCTGAAATAAAACATGAGTGTCTAGCTATACTCGATAAACCTACGGTCTATCCATACCAACTTGGGTAAAAGTGAATCTTATTATGAAAAGAAGATACAATAAATGAAAAGAGGAACATTTTGTTTTATTTTATAATTTTCTCTTCAACTATGATTCAGTCAGGCTACTTGTTTGAACAGGACAAACTTGAGCCATATTGAGAATTACATCGAGCTCCTGAAGCTCTGCATGTGGATTTTTTCAACTGTATATTTAATTTTACAATTACATCTTTGATAGCCTTATCTCTGGAAATTGACTCTGTATGTACTGTATTGTTGACGTAATAATTTTTTTCCTAGTGGTACTTTGCTTAAATTGATTAGGGTTTTATAACAACAACAAAATTGGTTCTTTGAAAAGCGTTGAGTGTTTTTTAAATTTTTATTCCTTAGCTTGTATAACCCTTTAATGACCGTCTACACGTGTCCGCACCGCGCCGGCGTGGATGAATCGTCAAAAGAACATGGCTCTGTACTTTTGTAGCCAACTACCACCAGAAATAAATGTTCGGGAGCTTCCGAAATTTCTTTTCATGCTAACCCGTAAGCAGTATAAGGATGGACGAAACAGTGATTGTACGATATCGGTGATCACAATGACTTTGATTTTAAAATAGCAGTGATTTATTTATATAAGTGATTATTCACAGAGATTGACAGTCACTGTGTCAGCACTTGTAAAACTAGGCATTTCTTTCACAGCCGTTGCACGTGTGACGCTGTAGTCATTGTCTCCAACATTACGTACAAGATACACAATATTATATACAACAACTTATTGAACAACAAACATTCTTCTTCATAATTATTAGCTAGCTTAAAACTTTATTCTTCGTGATTAATAGCTAACTTGATGTTATGAAAATAGGTGAAAACCTATGCAAGTAAAAATAAAAATAAAAACTTATTTTTAATGGAACTCAGTCTATAAAGAATATAAAAATGTTTTATCTTGTTATAATAGTATTATGCCGCGTTTAATAAAGTGAATTAGTTAAAAATCCTACGCGATGTTATTGTCAATAAATTCACCTTAGGTGTGGTGCGGTGGATCGGCTCGGGTAGCTTAGAAAATGTGGTGAGGTGGCTCGGCTCGTGTAGCTTAGAAAATGTGGTGAGGTGGCTCGGCTCGTGTAGCTTAGAAAATGTGGTGAGGTGGCTCGGCTCGTGTAGCTTAGAAAATGTGGTGAGGTGGGGTGCGAGTCGGCTCCATGTTGCCATAGCTTTATTGCCAACTTAATCTGCCACTGCAGGAACATTGTGAAAATCTCCTCGTCCTGTGTCATAATCCAGGATTTGAACTCGAACTGTGCTTCCGATGTAATCTGGAGCGAGCTTGGAATTACACAAGTTTTTAATCAGTTTTCTCAATTCTCTTTGCATGTATGTACTGTACGTCAATTAATAGTGATGCATTTTATTTTTATTTTCAAAAAATCTTATTTACCTACATGTCTCACCACATACTCTCGGTGTTCACATCATGATGGTGTCCTTTAGCTATTTCCTCTTGGTTCCTCTCAGTGTTTGACTCTTCCTGGCGTTCTTTAGCTATTTCCTCTTGGTTCCTCTCAAGTGTTTGACTCTTCCTGGTGTCCTTTAGATATTTCCTCTTGGTTCCTCTCAGTGTTTGACTCTTCCTGGTGTCCTTTAGCTATTTTCTCTTGGTTCCTCTCAGTGTTTGACTATTCCTGGTGTCCTTTAGCTATTTCCTCTTGGTTCCTCTCAGTGTTTGACTATTCCTGGTGTCCTTTAGCTATTTCCTCTTGGTTGCTCTCAGTGTTTGACTCTTCCTGGTGTATTTTAGCTATTTCCTCTTAGTTCCTCTTGGAGTTTGGCCCTTCCTGGTTTCCTTTAGCTCCTTCCTCCAGGTTTCTGCCACTCTCTGGCTCCATCTGTAATTTCCATCGTATTCACTCACCTCAACACTTCTGTTACGTTTTTCACTTATAACTTTGTCTAAGTATTCTTCAATCTCAAGACTATCATCGACATATTCAGTTAAGCATAATCATAATAGACTACGATTGATTGTCTTAACCGTGTTTTGTGATTAGTACAAGGTATGTAGGTCATCATTATATAACCTCCTCCATTCTCCAGTAGCTTCTTCCCATTTTGGAGCAAATATCTTCCGAGGCACCTTGTTTTCAAACACCCTAAATTTGTTTTCGTCATATCAGTTAAGAGATCAGCTTGTTCGTGGCAGCTGCCCAGAAAAGGGTGGGACTCTGTGGATCAGTGAGTTTAAAGGCTGACGAGTGATGGCGTTGGGAGCGTGGTGGGTTCCAGGCCTGTGGTCCAGGCTCCTGGGGTTCTAGGCCTGCGGGCCTGGGCCTCTGCGTTCGTGGGGTGGGCCACTTTAGTGCTAACCTGGACAGTTAATAGTGCATGTGCTAGAACATGGGTGCCTCCACTCGTACAAACGAACATTGGGGAATTACTTGCCCACGCGCAATGAGCGTAATCCCATTCCAATACACACGAGAAAGACTGGAGATCGTAAGGTCACTTCTTTGAGTGTAAGTAAATCTCTTCGATTACCACTCTTGATAGGTGGAAGCCATGTAGTACCCTGTATTTGTCCAAACCACGAGTGACTGGAAGGGAAGGAGGAGTTATGTCTAGCTTCCCTGAGTATCCGGCTTGATCCGGATTATCCCATCCTTCGGGATGATGGGGTTGGAGATTCTTAGGTAACAACTTAGAAACTGCCTTGGGCCACGATGTCTAGAGGGCTTGGCGCTACATTTGTGCTGATACCATAGCACGTTATGTGATAACAATAACATCCAGATGTAGGATAAAACGTAATAATGATGATGGGTAAAAGCAGAGAGGACCTACAGTTTAATATGGGTTCCGAACCACGGTGAGAACCTGTCATTACACACATTCACAAAGCATGAAAGAACACACTTTTACAGAGGTTAAGAAAGGGTTAGGTAATCAGATAAATCTTCAACGCGACAGAGATTGGAACCCCAAACCCTAACTCAGAGGTCTGACACCCTAGCCCTATACCGACAGGTCTTTGTTTATATACTTTATATAGCAAACTTACTGGTATTGCAAATCAAATTTATTTTAGTATCGTGTCTTACTACACATTTGTCTTATGCGGCCATGTACTAATTACGCTAGAGAGCTAAGGATGATATGTTTGAATTTAAAAGAAGTGTATCCGCATTTGCATGGAGGTAACATTATAAACATTTTTGGAAAAACAACACTTGATATACTTGACAGAGAGTCAAACCCCAAATCTCCCCATCATCAACCTTCTAATAGTCTGATGTAAAGCTGACGTCTTAGATGATGTGAACACCGAAGAGGTTATAAACCTGTGTTTAATATAACATTATTATTTGTTATATTCAATTTCAATTTTGAAATATAAAATCTATAATTAGTCTTACAAGTTAATTTGATAATGTCTTCATGCTCAGTTCCGTTTACTATATATTGGTTATACTTACTGTTTTTGTAAGCCCCCATCCCACCACTTCCGATATGGAGCCCATAACAACCGGTTCTCCCTGAAATGGCAGCTCCACGTATTTCACATAAGGGTTAGTGGATAATGGATCCTTCAACTGAAACACAGAAATAAACTTTTGCTTTTAATAGTCGTGATTGGTTTAGGCCTTGTTACTTTATCTGATTGCTAGGACTCAGTTTTGGCTTCATCGGACAGTTATACTTGCGGTAATGTATTGATATAACACCGATTAATATTGACTGGCAGTGTCCAATTGGATACATTTAAGAATAAAAATTACACCTTTTCATTGCGTTGGCAAAGCAGAATATATTTTAATATATTGTAGAAGGATTTATTACATACTTACTGTCATGTAAATTTAATTATCTTTGAATGACTTTCTAAGTTAACTTCATCTAAAAGACCTAATTAGAGGAAATTATGAGCAATCAACAAGTAAACAAAATAGATACACTTATTTAGACATTTTTGTTGAGTAAAATAAAACATAATCAACACAGTAGTATCAAGAATAGCTTACAGTTGAAATAAACTAGATCTGTATTGAAGAAGGAGGCCAGATAATAAAGTACCATACAATGCAGCAAATTGACTGTTCCCAAGGCGTTTCGATATAATAAAGAACAATTTAAAAACGTAGTGGTGAACAGATTAAAAAGGGGGAGAGGAATAATAATAACACGATGAAAACCTAGTTTTTCCACTCGTTTTCTCCGCTTTTTGTTCGTGCTGATCCCGTTTCTAACTTCACCCATAGTGAATTTGTTAGGTGAAAGCGTAGCTTGCAGATTCATCATACAGCCTAGAATTTCACCCCCATCTCATTAATTTATTTATATGCTTAAGAACAGTGCACGAAATAGTGTATATTAAATAATAAAATAATATTAAACTAATACCTTTAGGTCATAGAAGAAACATGTGTACCAAACCTAATGTTAAGCTCTTAATTATTTTCGTAGTTTTTTGGCCATCATAAACTGTCATGTGAGTTTTTCTGTAGGGGTATTGATATTTATTGATCAATAATTGCTCAAATAAGGGGCCTAGGGGTAAGGTGTCGTACTTCTGTGCTGGGGGGTCCGGGGTTCAATCTTCAGTCCCGGCACAGATTTATCTGATTACCGAACCCTTACTTCACCTCTGACAAGACGTGTATTAATCACAACTTGTGAATGTGGGGAATGCCAGGCCTCCACCGTGGATCGGACTCTACGTTAAACTGTAGGTCCTCCGTTTCATCTCACAATCACCATACTATTACACATTAGTGTAAGTGCGTATAACCCGAACGGGTAGTAAGACGCTGTGCTAATAATAATAATAAATGAAACCTACTAGGCTATTTGGCCTACCCTTAATCCTCCACTTCATGTCAGTGCCAGATGAAGAACAATTGAGAGGCATAATAAGGCGCAACAGAGAGTTATGGAATATTTCCAACTCTCTTGGTCCAATAAACGAGAAACTCATTCGTCATCAATGCTCTGGTCAACCATTCCGGGTCAAAAAACTTGAATTATTTACCATCACTTTCTAAAGTTCATGGCTTCTTCAGAGGCCGAGTTGCTGTTTGCCAAATAAATGTTGGTCAAAGCAGTGATGGTGGTGTGTTTTGTTCATCTAAGCTATAGCACTGTCTTTTAGAAAACAATCATAGCATTCCTACCCCTTCAATCCTAAGTGATGAACCATCCCTATAATATGTTTGTGCTAATGAAGCCTTCCCTTTGAGGGAATATAATTATCATAAGACCCTATTCTAGACTTACTTAAAGTATTACAAGGCGGATTTTCAACTAAAGGTTATATCATGCTTTTTAGATCATTAAGTGTGAATTTTGACTGTTGGGTTTTAAAATTGTGTATTTTTGAACAAATGAATTTAACGTAAGCAGGATCACTTAAATATGATAGTACAAGCAGCTTGTGTGCTACATTATTTAAAAGAATTAGAGATGGACTCATTCTAATACCTGACAATTATTATTACAAACAACCCCATATTAGATCCATTAATGACAATTGTACCCATTGAGCACAATCACTTTGTTGTCTAGATAAACTGGCAAACTATTTTGTTAATTTTTCACCTGTACCTTACCATTGGGCTCACATAATTGGTGAGGCAGCACGGTATTGTGACACAGAATATAATTTTTTAAGTAACATTGAATAATGTAGTTATTTTTCACACACAATAATGATTAAATACAGTAAAAAATTGTTGAAAACTTAGAAACATAAATAAATAAATAACACGTGTGTCATGCAAAATATATATTTATGAAATGAAACAGCTGTTTATATAGTAAAATAATGTAGTATTTACCACTTGTTTTGAATTATATCTACATGGCATGCCAAGATTTGTATTTAACATTTTTCTGTGAATATCTTTTAGCCGTTGGATCGTGCAGACACGGACAGGTTGCTACAACTTGAACAAATTTTATGTTAATTTCTTCAGCAGCCATTTTACATACTTTTTCCTGCACAGACACACAAAGCAAGTGAAGAACTTGGTAAATTGGTTTACACGTTGAAGTTCCCGGGAAACTGATATTGCGAGAGTTTACCAGTTGGGCGTGGCAGTCTTCTTCTGGTTTCTCGCAGTATAAACTATTTGTTTCAACTCTTTATGCTCTAGAGAAGCAACTGTTATTTACATTGAGTTTTCGCCCCATTGCCTTTGCCAGTTGCACTGTGTACCCTCTAGGAGAAAGACAGCATCTCATGTTTATAATTTATTAGAATTACCATGCTTACCTTAATTATGGCGATGTCTTCATCTAAATCTCCACCATCGTAGTCGAACATTTGGTAATTGGGATGTACCATGATTTCCTCAACGCCATGTAAAGTGCCATTTTTTCCCTTCTCTATGCTTCCAGCCCTTATTCTGATATTCGTATGATTGAAACTATGACAAACATGGTACAATGACAAACATGGTACAATTTCTATAAGTAATGAACACAATCACATTTATATTATTATTATAATTATCATCACCGCGTCTTACTACCCGTTGGGGTTATACGCACTTACGCAAATGTGTAAATGGTAGGGTGATTGTGAGATGAAATGGAGGACCTACAGTTTAATATGAAATCCAAACCACGGTGGAGGCCTGGCATTCCACACATTCACAAGTTGTGAGTAATACACGTCTTGTCAGAAATGAAGGAAAGGTTTGGCAATCAGAAAAATCTTTGCCAGGACCCCCAGAACAGAAGTTTGACACCCTACCCCTAGACTGCTAGTTCATCATCTATAATATATTTTATTATATACCAGTCTATTAAAAGTTTTGAAAACTATTAATTTTTCAGTAAGATTATTTCTAATATGGCTTTGGATATTGTTAGGTTTTAGTTAACATTATATTAGTAGAGGTGGATATAATGTAAATACCTAGGAAATTATAGCTAGTGTCAAATGTTTAATCTAGCTCATGTTAAGCAATAGAATATGAATTGTGACATTTAAATGTTTTAGCTCAACTATCCCTGTCTTCAAATATGTGTACGTAACTCTCTATAATGAGCTCATTGATGATCTGTCATAGTTAGCACAATAGTGGCCTAATTACCCCCCCCCCTTTCTCAACCCACCCACCTCGGTGGCGTAGTTAGCTAACGCACTAGTTTCTTGTTGAGCTTGACTACTGAGGATGGGGAGATTGAGATTCAAATCCCGCTCGGGTGAACTGGGGGTGGTTTTTTTCTAAATGGTTTTCCACTATTCCTCCACACAAATGCGTGTTTGATTCATATATATTCAACCCTCCCAATTCCTAACTCATTAGCATAATTAGTACTTAGGTGAATAACCCGAACGAGTTGTAAGACGCGGTGCTAAGTATAAGTATATGTATATTTCCTCTCCCACCCAAAGGACAATATGACGGGAGGACTAGTTTCCTTTTGAAATATTTAGAGAGTAATACAACCTCTTATGGTTTCTGTTTTGTCTTTTGACTTAGATAAGTAAGATGGACATGTTGGAGTGAGTTATTAACAAGATAGCACAGTTCGCGTCCACGTAGCCACGTTGCGCGCGTGTACTATTGTTGGACCTAGCTTATGAGCGAGTGATGTCGCTTCAAGCCGATTGACGTAGGTAGATAGGGTCACGAGTAAGAACTTTAGGATGGAGAGCCAGTAAGGGAAACCTACTTAACATAAACAACCAACATGTTTGCCAATCATATATTTCAGACCCTAAGTTGATTCTTTATAAATTATACTATATTAATAGACTAACGATATCACAATATTGTCTATGTACTACTTCTACAAATGCCTTTTATTTGACGTCAAACACAACTTACTCTTGCCTAATTGGGCCCCACCTACTCCTTTCCTTTAGATAATCCTGAATGACCACTTGACCAGACGGTCCAAACTAGGAGTGAACATGTCAGGAGTAGTGACACTGCACATTTTATGTCGACAATAAGATCACTGTCATACTATAATTAATTAATTTGTTGTGTACGTTTGAGAGGAACATTACATCTTGAATATAAAGCATTTTAAGATACAAGCATAAACATAAATTTAATAATACTTCCCTTGACGTACCCGAAATGTTAGGAAACAAAGTGATTACGTTTGCGGAGATTATTCGTTGCTTAAGGTTGCACGGGAGAGAGGGGGTATTAGTGTCGAGCCTATGAAGTTCACATCACACATCTCTCTCTTCCATAATTTTTTAAAGTTAATATTGCATTATCAAATAATACATAATTAACTTTAATTATGCTTTCATAGATCATGGTGAGCATTGCTAGGCATGTAGTATTATAAATTGGACTTCCATTCCCGTTTGTCACTGTTAACAGGAAGATCAGAGATGATCTATTCGGTTGAATGTGCTGAGAGTGATTTTCGAAATGTAGTTTTTTTTACAGTTCTCTGTACAATTGTGGGTAACCTATCTCCGATCTAATCTTCTCATTATTAAATGAAGACTTGCATTGAGTGGATTATATAAATAATAATGTATTTTAAATATATGACCATAGGTATTCCATCGACATTTTGAAAGAATTAAAACTAATAAATAAAATATTTGTTTTTTATATTTTTAAAGACACTCTCATTTACAGCACATGTCATAAATCATTTCTAGCTATAAATGAAATTTGTTTTAAGAATTTAAGGTTTTATTTATAGAGATTGTAGGCATACATAGCATTTGTATTCAAGACTCACTGAAAGACACAATGGGCAGCTGTTAACACCCAATAATCTCCGATCGCTGAGGCTCCACACATAAAATAATGTAGATATTCTAACTGTAGCTGAAACGATAATAACACCTAATTAGAATATATAGGCTAAAATACTATTATTATTAATAATATCAAACTCATATTTTAGACACACATCAGTAGATAAACGTAAAATACATATACTATTGACATTTAGTAAACTTTTACACTGACAGGGCTATTAATAATTTTATGAATATTGTAAAATGACACCTGGCCACGGGAATCAAACCCGGGACTCTCAGTTAAGTATGATAACGCTCTAACCACTGCGCTATCCAGAAATCATCCCGTACCCAGGGTCATTCTTTACTCTTATTTTAAAACAGAGTCTATGATGGACGTGCAGAAATCATCGGCTACAAATGCGTGATTTTTTATTTAGATCATGAGATATCAGATAACGCAGCCACCTTAGACTCGGTTGTTGGCATAAATAATAGCTTTGGCTATTTGTTTCTTAGTATGCAATCTCTAAAAATTATAATATTGTACAAGTAGCAAGTAGCAGCATCAAGCCAACAACTGAGTCAAAGGTGGCTGCGTTATCTGATATCTCATGATCTAAATAAAAAATCACACATTTGTAGCCGATGATTTCTGCACGTCCATCATAGACTCTGTTTTAAAATAAAAGTGAAGAATGACCCTGGGAACGGGACGATTTCTGGATAGATCAATGGTTAGAGCATTGTAGTACTAAGTTAAAGATAATTGTTTTCATAAATATTTTAAAACGTAATTATGAAGCTAAATTCATTTAAATATAATAAAGTAACTAAATATTTGTTTATTATTGTCAAATATTAAAAAAAGATTAATAACTACTAAAAATATTATTATAGTAACACTAAAATTATATAAAAATAAAAATATAATAATACATTATTTTCATATTTTTTCTCGTAACTTTTTTTTTTGTATTTCATTATATCTACAAAATTTAATCATCAATATAT
>CABFVX010003229.1:70341-91229 GCA_902151425.1 Timema shepardi
CTGAAGGTTTGTCCTTTCTACTCTGTTTGGTTTTCCAGACATCCAAAGATGGCTTTACTGAAGTTTTGTCCTTTCTACTCTGTTTGATTTTCCAAACATCCAAATATGGCTTTTCTGAAGGTTTGTCCTTTCTACTCTGTTTGGTTTTCCAAATATCTAAAGATGGCTTTACTGAAGTTTTGTCCTTTCTACTCTGTTTGATTTTCCAAACATCCAAAGATGGCTTTACTGAAGGTTTGTCCTTTCTACTCTGTTTGGTTTTCCAGACATCCAAAGATGGCTTTTCTGAAGGTTTGTCCTTTCTACTCTGTTTGGTTTTCCAAACATCCAAAGATGGCTTTTCTGAAGGTTTGTCCTTTCTACTCTGTTTGGTTTTCCAGACATCCAAAGATGGCTTTACTGAAGTTTTGTCCTTTCTACTCTGTTTGATTTTCCAAACATCCAAAGATGGCTTTTCTGAAGGTTTGTTCTTTCTACTATGTTTGGTTTTCCAGACATCCAAAGATGGCTTTACTGAAGGTTTGTCCCTTTTACTCTGTTTGATTTTCCAAACATCCAAAGATGGCTTTTCTGAAGGTTTGTCCTTTCTACTCTGTTTGGTTTTCCAAATATCTAAAGATGGCTTTACTGAAGGTTTGTCCTTTCTACTCTGTTTGATTTTCCAAATATCCAAAGATGGCGTTTCTGAAGTTTTGTCCTTTCTACTCTGTTTGGTTTTCCAAACATTCAAAGATGGCTTTTCTGAATGTTTGTCCTTTCTAATGTGTTTAGTTTTCCAGACATCTGAAAATGAAATTTCTGATGGTTTGTCCTTTCCGCCCCATTTGTTTTTCCAAACATCCAAAGATGTTTTTTCTGATGGTTTGTCTTCGCTATTCACTTTATTTTCCCAAACGTTAAAATATTTATAATTTAATGCCTTCATCGTGTCAGGCGCATATATTTTGCTTAGCTTTAGGTTTGATTGACCTAATTGCTTTCTTTTGGAAAAAACAAGGATTTTCCAAAAGTCTTTTATTGAATGATCGACCTCTTTACTATATCCTGTAAAGTGCAAAAGAATATATTTGTCATAATTATATTATATAATGTATTTATATATTACTATATAAATAACCACATACTATTTTTAAATATTTTAACCATATTATTGTATATGTTTAAAAATAGTTTTTTGACCTCATAAAAATCATTCCATGGTATAAGCCCAAAAGTGGCCATTCTGACCAAGCGGCCACTGCTACTAGCGATGAAAGTGCCAATATTTAAGTATAGAGGGTATCATGTGGTCAACACAACTAGTGTTTCTACCATTAATCTCGGTCTTCTAAACTGGAGCTGTTATTTATTTATCAAAGTTTCTCCTCATTTGTCCTCATGAGGCTTAGTTTGAACACGCTCAATACCCACTGATTTACATACAATTTTTGGAGGCACTGAGGATTGAACCCGGGACCTCTAGACCTATGGCCCAGATTTCTGACCACTTAACCACATAAATTAAAATTCTTAAAAAGACCATTAAGGATTATAATTTGACAGCCCATGACCGAAGTACTTTATCTTTAACCACCAATGGACACCTTTAAGATGATTTGGAAGTGTGGGGGGCAAGGCCGTAGTCAGGGGAGGTTTTGGGGTTCAAACCCCCTGAAGTTTAATGGTCCAAACAATATAAAAGCTAAGACACAAGTACAAATTAAAAGGTTGTGTTACTGGTAAAAGCACCTCAGAAAGCTTCTAGAGGTGTTTAAAATTCAGTATTTTTTCTAGCCTTAGAATGCCATAAAATAATACTTAAGTAGCTTCTATAAGTGTTTAAAAAAATTCTAGTTTTAGGCAGTTATAGTGTTATGTTGCCATAAAATAAACCTCAAATAGCTTCTGATGGTGTTTAATATTAAGAATTTTTTCTAGCCTTAGGCATCTGTGATGTTATGTTGCCATAAAATATACTTCAGTTAGCTTCTAGTACTGTTTATCATTTATAATTTTTTCTAGCCTCAGGCAAATTGGGGATGTGCCCACCAAACCCCTCCTGAAATTATTGGCTGGCTATGGTCTTGGTGGGCGATGCAATTGTTTAAACATCAATATACATCAAATACGTGATTGGAATGTATTTATTTAGCTTATGGCGAACATCTGCAGAATCTTGATACAATTAATTAAGTGAAATACCAAATACGGATACATAGTATGATACAGACATAAAAAGCAGTTAAACAATATTTTTAGAGATCGTAGGCGTATTATTACTATGGATAACGAACGTCACCTTTTAGGATGGCCAAAAAACGCAACCAGTCAATGGCTGCGGGCGTGATATCGATAACCTTTTGGTTCCTTCATTGATTGGACAGTCGTGTATCTTGGGATACAATGACCTTTCCAAATCCCTGCACTCACACGGGGAGGGGGGGGGGGCTGTTAGCGATTCTCCATTTATAAAATGGTATCAGTTATCAGAATTACCTTAAGATTTAAAAAAAATTCAAATGCCAAAACTATTTTAAAACTAAAGTGCAATCATAGAAAAGTTACTTAAAAATACAAGAAATTATATATTTATATATCTCGACTAAAAATTCAAATTCTTTAGAATATAAAAAAAAAAGTTTATGTAGAGGCAAAACCTTTTGCATGTTTGAGTCGTGATGATAAAATTATTTTAGACTCTTCATGTATCATTGAAAATTCCATTCTTTGGGATGATAATAGGTGAACTGTTGATCGTTTGTGTGTTTTGAAGTCTATTTATAGACGTGTATTTGGCCAACTGATTCTTGTACTCGGAATAATCAGAAGCAGTCTAGTTTGCGCTTGATATTTTCCAACGGCCTCTAAACGTGTAGCTAATTATATATTTAGCTGAAATACAGATTATTTACATCACCCCATATGGGTGGTTGCATTGTCCAACAGGTCTCAGGTATGGTGCACTGGACAGCCAATTACCGGAAAATTTGGGTTTGAATTTAGGCTGGGTGTACTGAGGTTTTCTTTGCGACATAGTTTCCCACTCTCCCTTCAGCAAATCTGGCCACACTTCTTATAAAAATCATCCCTTTTCATTCTAACCTCATTAGCGTAATAAACTATGTGTATAATCCTAAAGTGTGATTGGACATGTTAAAAACCAATATAAATAAAAATAACAAACTAATGGGTTGGAAAGGACAATCATTCAAGAAGGCCGCCTTTGAACTTCCTGGAAAACCGTTAAAGGTGGAATTATGAAATAATCAAATTATTCTGTAATATGATTCTAGAAGATTATTGATGGTAATATAGTGGAATATGGAAAGATTCCTTTTATAGTGAGTAATAAAATATATTATTTTTAGAGGATAGTTGACATTTTAAGGTTGATGTAATTAATTTTATTTATATATATTATCATCAATAAAATGTGTAAGTATAAGAAAATACTTTTTATGTAAAATATGAATTGACTGTATTATTATTATTATTATTATTATTATTATACTAGGCCTTTTTTAATATTCGATAGTAATTCACAAATATTTAGTTAATTTAAGATAACTAATATGAATTAGTTTCGTATTTACGTTTCAAATTATTTATGAAAACCATTATTAATAACCCTGTCACTCTAAAACTAAACAATGTGATATCGAGATTAGGCTCGTTCTTCCACTGGTGTCGGTCAAAGTATGAATATAATATTATTATAAATAATATTTGAGCCTTCAGGTACTAACTAAATGAAAATAATATGTCAGTTACAATTAGAATATCGAAACAATTTTACTAACAGTGCTTCAATGATCTGGATTTTGGTACCAACAGCTGACATATTGTCTTATTGGGCGAGTCAGGAATGCAACTACCATGTAGGCCTACAATCTCTGTCACAAAAAAACCTTCAAATCCAAGAATAACCTGCATTTCAACTCGGAAAACTTTTATGACAGGTGCTACAAATGAACTGTAAGAGTATTTACAAAAATATGGAAATTAAATAAAAAATATTTTTTTTTAATTTAAATTTCTTGATTTACTTCATTCACTACTCTCTTATAAAGTGTCTTTTTCACAATTGATTATTTCAAAATTAACTCTACAAATATAAAATATAACATACGTTATTTTGTACATAAAAAAATTTATTGGCGAACAAAGGACGTTTCTTAAAATTAATGGGTTTCTGAAATATCGAATTAAGTAAGAATCAGGGGAAACTGTCAGAAACTAAGTTGAAAGCTCATAAAGTTTAATTTCTACTCCCTTACTCTCAATTTTAACACGCCTACTTACCCAGTTGACAAAATATTTGAAATGGTACTCAAAGGCTGTCCACTAACACTAGTTGTTGCAAGGTTGAAGAATGTGGTGCTAACCTCTATTATAGGGATTTATTTTAGCATAGTAGAATAAACGTTAAACTATTGTGAGTATAGTTTGTGTTATAAGTATTGTATTAAAATTAGGACAAACCCATATCCAGGATTTAATCTTATGGTCGCATTTAATCTAATACATTTAAACATGTATATTAATACTGTCCCGTCGGACTTATTTAGACCCCTTCTTTTTATCCCTACATAAAAAACAGTTGTATGGAAAATATATTGGCATATGAGGTCTACTTTTAAGTGAATTCTTCTTTGAGAACCTAGCACTTTATGTCCTGGCCATTGTCAAGTAGTATAAAACATCAGGCTAAAAATAAATTCCTTTAATAAATAAACCAGAGGATCAAATCATGAGATTTCACCAAGTAACTTTCGTTTAACCTATGAGGTAGCAAGCTTACCTTGCAATAGTCCACTATGATATAGCATCTAAGATATGATCATAATGTAATCCTTCAAGGTAAGAATGATATATTTCAATACAAGCGAATAATATGAACTAAACATTTCGGATATCACCTGAGGTCGCGTAATTTAAGGTGTTAGTACTACCTATCTTTTAAAAAATACCCCAAAGGGGAACACATCTTAAGTACGAAGCCCATGGTAAGTTTGAGTTTGCAATTTTTCTTAGTTTTTGGGATAGCCATGCCACCGATCATGTGGTCTAAGCAGAATTTATCAACCCTCTTTTGCAGTCAAGCCCGATTTTGAACCTAAGGGTAATTTTTAAGCTTCATTTTCTTATAAAACAACTAATAATGTCAAATTTAAAACAAAAATAATGAACAATTTTTTCAATTATTACTATATTTTATGAAAAGAATAAATATATTATATAATAATGAATAATTAATTAAATATAATATTAAATATATTGATAATATATAATAGTATTGATAACATGAATACTTTTCTTGTAAAATAATATTAAACTGCGTAGAATATCATATAAAATATATGCGTGTCATTGAAAAGGATGTGTTTGTTTCCTATCACAGAAAGCTGTATGCCTGAAGACCATTTTCAACTTCTATTAGAATTCTTAAGTTTTCATTAGCTTATTTGCTAAATAATTCACTTTATTATTGTACAAATATATATATTTATATTTAAATATAACCAATTATTTTATTTCTTTATTGGTTAAAGAGTAACATTAATTTATTTTAATTAACTATATTTTTAATTAAATTGAAAAGAATAAACGATATACCCAAAGAAATGTCTGCTCCTCATCTGGAACACCTTCGTACATTACAATTTAGGCCCGCTTCACAGTTGAAGAAATACTGATCTAAGCTATAAAATAGTTTATAACAAGATAGTAATATTACCTTATCAAGTCTCCACAAGTGTATTTATTGAAAATGTTGTGATCCTCACTTGTGTGCATTAGGCGTTCTCTAGGTGCAAAAAGTAAATAAAAATCTCAAGATTCAAATCTTCAGATTTCCCTAAATACTTATGCCAAGTTTTTCTTCTATATATCTTGGTTTTGGAAGCCTAGCGCTAATACTCGCACACATATAACACACACACAAAATCAAACATATATGATATTTTTTATTTATATTAATTCATTCCAACACACTATTATATTCTAATCTAGAAAATCTTTGGAGAAATAAATCTCATAAATTAAAATATCTTCCTACCTTCAATTGAAGCCAGACACAAAAAAAGTGTCAGTAATATAATTATCTTCATGACGAGTAGTTAAAATATTGGCTTTGAGAAACAATAAGAATAGTTAGTATTCTTTATGTGATGTTGTGCAACTAAGAATTGTTGTTACTAGAAAATATAATAAATATATATTGTAATGGAGTTTGTAAAAATTAGTTCAATTAATAATATTTGCGGATGCATTAGTGGTTTTATTTCGATTCATTAAAGCTTCTAATCTTTTAAAAATATGTCATATCAATTATTATAATGACTGACTTCCAGAGGAAATGAGAGAGTCGACCAACATTTTAGTTTTAGATAGGTAGTAAATAATTTGAGAGTTATATCTTTACAGCATTTTCGGGTCCATGAAATTTCGAACTTACCTCTGATTCTAGCCAAGACTGAGGACTAAAATAAGATTGGCAGCATATAAACTGCAGTAAGTTTGCTATAACCAGAGATCCAAGAAAGCAAATTTAAATTAGCCTACTGACATTATTTGGAATAATAATTATAAAAAAATAATAAATTGAGATATAATATAGCTTATCAGTAGGTAATGCTTCTGCTTACTATAATTTGAATCACCGTATCAATCCCCGTCTTGGACGAAGAGTTCATAAATAATATAAGTGGGGCTTCCACTTAAATAGCTATCAATATTTACGAATAGAGGATGTCATGTGGTCAGCGCAAAGGTCCCTCTGGTCATTAACTACAGTTTTATAAGCCGGAGCAGCTATTTATTTATTCAATTAGTTCACCATTTGTCCTCACGAGGCTAAGTGTGATCCCGTTTTAGTCCCATTGTTTTTGATAGTGCGGGGGATCGAGCCCAGTACCTCTGGTTCAGAGCCAGAAACTCAGACCCCTAGACCGTTTTATAATATTTATATTTTTAAATATCTCTAAAAACTGCGTTTAAATGCTTATTGCTATTGTTTTAGTTTAACTATTATTATTTTTATTATTAGCACCACGTCTTACTACCCGTTCGGGTTGTACGAACTTACGCTAATGTGTAATGGTAGGGTGATTGTGAGATGAAATACATTCACAAGATGTCTTGTCAGAGGTGAAGGAAGGGTTTGGTAATCAGATTAATCTGTGCCGGGACCGAGGATTGAACCCCGGACCTCCAACACAGAAGTCTGACACCTTACCCTAGACCGCCAGGTCACCTTTTTAGTTTAACTAAATTATATTAAAATATCAAAACATATATTATTATTATTACTATAAGCACCACGTCTTACTACCCGTTTGAGCTGTACGCACTTACTTTAATGTGTAATGGTAGGGTGAGTGTGAGCTGAAATGGAGAACCTACAGTTTAAGGTGGAATCCGAACCACGGTGGGGGCCTGGCACTCCACACATTCACAAGTTTAAAACACAGTAGCGGATTTAGGTTTGAGGACACCATAGGCCCGAGACGATATGGCGCCTTTTTTTTTGTAACAGTATATATATACATATATGTGTGTGTGTGTGTATAAAATAATGAAAATAATAACAATAATAATAAGAAATCTAAATTCAGGTATAAGTTAAACATTTTTTTTAACATAACAATTAAATATAGAGTTAATAATAAATTGCTTGCAATAAAAATATAAATTATTTTTTTCTGATTAATCATATAATACATTTTTTTCTTGCTTACGTCCGTGCGAAAATATCAATGACCTCCTCATACTTAATTTCTTGAACCAATTGTGCTGCAATGGTTAGTAATGCAAGTGCATTTAGTCTGTCTTGTTTCATACTTGCACGCAAATAACTTTTCACTCTTTTCAGAGTGGAAAATGATCATTCTCCAGAACCTAATCGATTTTTAATTTTAGTAATCCTAAAAATTTTGGCGCCCCTCAAAATTTGCCGCCCTAGGCCCGGGCCTCATGGGCCTAAGCCTAAATCCGCTACTGTCAAAACATATAAACTCGTTATATTTTCTATCTACAAGCTGAAGATAAAGTAGAAGACATTTTAAAAACATATAATGGCTTCAATATTAGAGGTTGTGAGCCAGATTAAAGTTATTTTAGTGAAAATTAACATTAAATTACGAAAATATCTGAAATACAGCATATAGATGAAGACCAGGATACCCTTTATAGATATTCGAGAAATATTGAATTCAAAATGTAAAAAAACCTTCAGGGACTGGAGCTAAAATAATAACATAAGGACCGGTGCCTTTGCTTTTTTGTAACATCCTATATTATTCTAAATAATAATAACTCTAAAACACATAATTTAATACATTATATTATTATTAAAGCAATGTTATTAAATAAATATTTTAATGAGATTGTGTTATATAAAATTTTACTAAAAAAAGAAAGTTTAAACTGTATAAAACATTGTTTATTAGTAGAAAAAATAACAAAAAATATTGTAACGCACTATTTTATATTTTACTGCATTATAAATATACTGATTATTTTCTTCTACATTATTATTATTATATTATTTTATAATAATCTTACGGTGCCAATGAGCCAGACTTATGACATCATGACTGGCATCGTTGCGTGTTCACAACATTCCTGAATGGCACCAGTTAAAATTCAAGTATCTCAGAAAATAAATTTTTTTTAATTGTTTGATTACATCATACTCCGCAATTAAAGAATACTTGGAGGGGTCCGACCTAATTACCTTTAATTTAAAAAATCACAACGAAATTATGGCTGTTGTAAAAATGCAACAACGCTAGTCATTGAAAGTTAAACCTATTGTTTCTAATGAAGCAATATTTTATTTATTTGACCAAAAAACATTTTGCTAAGAAAACTATAAGAAAATACTTACATTTTCTTGCGTCATCCCTATTCCCACATTATTAGGTATTAACGAGCCTTATACCACACAACGATGGCTCTTGGGTTGTTAGCTTTATGTTGCCGTTTGTACAGTGAAAATATTTATGTCACCGGCAATGTGTGAAATTGAGTTATTCTCTAAAATACCTAAGAATTCTATATAATGCCCACGTGGTTTTGACAAAGTATAAAATAAACGAGTTTGCCGTTGTATTTCATACTTATTTTCAAGTCCTTTGTCTTTTTGAAGTCCCGGAATATTTAATCAATTATTTTATCCTGTTTTATGCAAGTCTTGCACCGTTTTCATGCAGGTTCACCTAACTCCTAGGATTTAAGTAGGTCAGGTTAGATTATTTTAGAATAGGGTATTTAGATAAGGTAAAGTTAGGTTAGATTATCTATTGTTCTCGGTAAAATATAATGACTGAGTATTCTATAAACTACCTAAGAAAAGTATGAATTACAACAGAAAAAACAATTTATTTCCTACTTTGCCAAAACCACTCTGCCATTATATAGAATGCCTAGGCATTTTATAGAATGTTTGAATTACACATATTGCCTTTAACACATTCATGAGCTCTAGTAACTGTACAAGACAAGCGAAGCGAATATCATAATTGGTACGTATACACGGGTAACTAAAAGATTATGTCGCTATACGGTATCTTCAACACGTACTTGCGATCTTCGATTTAAATATCTTATAATTTAAACACATTTTATTATGTTATTTAATGTAACTTTTATTTAGAAATTAAAAAAAAGTATATTCTTGAAACTTGATTTTATATATGTATATATATATAGAGAGAGAGAGAGAGAAAGAGAAAGAGAGAATGAGAAATAGAGAAAGAGAGAGATAGAAAGAGAGAGATATATATCATAATGAATTTTCCATATCGGCACACACATGTCTTAGCCCGAATCGACAGTTAACAACTCTGTCTAGTAAAAGCAAAAAAATATATCAGATTTCAAACTCAGATTGTGCCCAGGAGCTGATGAGCTCTCACGGACACAAGTAAAACTACTTCTAGAAAAATAACATAAAAACAATATAATTTACAAATGAAAATATTGCTTTCTTTCTCGCACCTAAAGTAAGAGGTTTTATTATTTATTTATTGCGAGGGCTGTAAACAAGCAAACTGAAAGTTATTCACCATGGTCTGCTTGCACGTGTACGGAAATAAAACAGCAACAGTATAGTGAGACTAAATAAAATTGACACAACTTACTTTAATTCCACTAGAAATCAATTCAATAAAACGGGATCATTACAGTACTCCCCTACTTTCTGGATTATTTTTAGAAGAAAAATGAATCAGGAAGTAATTCGGTTAGATTGTTTTTACATTGAACCCTCTGCAAATCTTATAACACATCTATATCTTATATATAAAAAAAATGCATAGAAAACCCATACATTGGTTGTATATAGTAACAGCAGGTTGATGTGGGTAGTGATCATCAATTAATTTACATAATTTTAAAATGTTTATTATTTACTTTTAAAATTATCACTTAATGTTCATCTTGATTTGTCACTTCCTTTTATGAATTAAATGTTCAATGGTAGAACAGTTTTAGCTTCTCAATATAATACATATAACTAACTAGACTAGTGATATAAAAGATAAATTATTAATTTAATCTTTTGCTAGCGTTATTTTATGTACACTATTTTCACATGGTAATATAATAAAATAAACAACATAAGAAAACAAAAAGCTACACAATGCACTGCACATAATAAGGATGACACCCTTGACAAAACTTAAAATTAAAAATTTCTGACATACCAGACAAAATTTGTAGGTCTGAAATTGATTGCGATATTTCTGAAGCTCCACATTGGAATAGTATGCAAAATATACAATATCCATGTTCTGGTAAAATTATACTCTAAGTTTAATTCACATTATAAAAGTTTTATCATTATGAGGAGACAACATCTACTCTTACTTCGGCCTTAATTTTCTTCTTTCCCTCTATCTATGTAACTTCCTCAAAATGTTTAGGCTGATACACCTCTGCCACTACAGTTCTCACTTGACCTCTTCCATCATCTTGTCTCTGCCCCTGGTTGGTATATTGGGTCCCTATGTCTCTTTGTTCTCTGTACCTTGGTGGGTGATAATACTGATTGTATCCCTTCAGTCCCTAATTATGGTAATTTTGCCTATACCATCCCTGGTTTAATTGTGGACCACTATTTTGGTTTAACTTGTACCTATTTTTTTGCCCTCTCTCCCAGTGTTGTGATGGAGGTGATGTCCTGCATTATCTCTGAAACTTATGATTTGTTCTGCCTTGTCTCTGTGGATGTTATTGATCCTTAACTTTCTGTAAACTTGACCAATTTGGTTTACTTTCTCTCCCTGTGACTCTTTCTGAATTTGAATATAGGATACCCATTTTGTGTTAAATCACGTTCCTATATATCCCCTAAATATTCCCACTCTCTAGTTCCTTGACATCTATAATCAAATGCACTTAACAGCTGTTCATGTCTTGAAGGTCCTGTAAATTTACACCAATAAGAGGATCCTGTACATTTTGAGGAAATTATATATTAAATTCCCCATGAGCCTATCTTCCTCTATCTGGTATTTCAAGAACTTTGCTTGTACCTTATATTTGTGAAGCTATTCACACATTGTTCCTTCTCGAATACTGTATTTACCATTGAAAATCTGCTGCAAAAAACTATCTTGTTTTACCTATGACCAAAATTTTCCCAATAAAGCATTATTTGCCTGCACAAATGTATCCTATTATCCTTGTACAGAATTCGCCCAGGACCTAACTTCCTCTCTTAATCCCGATAACAAAATAGCAATCTCATTCATTTCACTAAATCGTTCTCCTTTCAAAGTACGCTCCACTTTTAGAATGTATTGGATCAACGTGATATTTACTTTCGTTCCTTTAAATTTTGGAATTGAAGATAACATTTCCTCACTCATTTCTCTAAACATGAAATTATTATGAAAAACATGACTATTAATTCTCTCTTTATTTTTAACTTCGTTAAATTTGCAATATAAGACCTCAACTTTGTTTTGTAATTTCCCAAGATTATTCACATAGCTATCTCTTAATTTTTTTTTACCTTTTCATCCATGCTTTCACCTTTTTTTGTCACTATATCTTCTACTTTTAACGTAATATATTCCCTATTCATATCCAGTTGATCCTCCATTTCTAATCTGATATTACCGACTTCACGTTCCAAGTTAGACTTTCCAAGTTAGACTGAACTATTTTGACACCATTTTTTGTGTTAATAATTTTGAACTCGATACTTTCTACCTTATTTTCTGTGCTTTTGACTGTGTTTATAAATTTCTTTTCTAACCTTTCTATCTTTTCATTTACTTTGTCAACTCCCCCAATTAAATTAAAATGATTTTTTTTAAATTATCTAAATTATCTTGTTTTTGTTCCAACTCATTTTGATTTGATTTTACAGTGCTCAAATTCTTATCTTAATCCTTAATCTTAACATTAATTGCCTGATGCGATCTTTCCAAGTTATCTAGTTTACACTTTAATTTTATTCCTAAATCTTTAATATTGTTTTTAATTTCTTTATTATTTTTTCAATTTCTTTAATATTGCTTCTATTTGAGTTCTCATTTTTTTATTATTATCTTCTATTTGAGTTCCCAATTTTTTTAATTCTTATCTTCTATCCGAGTTTCCAATTTTTTATTATAATCTTCTATTTATGTTCCCAATCTTTTATTATTATCTTCCATCTGAGTCTCCTATTCTTATTATTATCTTTCATCTGACCTATTATTATCATGATAAGTTGTTCAATCTTTTTGTTCCCTTCCTCTATTAAATTATTTTCTTCCTGAGCTTGAACAGAATTTCTTTTACTATCTTCAATGTCTACAGCAGTTTTTTTTAATATATATTTTTCACTAGCCCCATCCTTTAATTTGGAATGTCCACTTGAGCTATTTTCATCTAATATCTGATTTTTATTATTATTCCCTGACTTTCCTACTTCTACCTGTTCTGTCCTGGAACTGCACACTTTATGTAAGTATCTACTGTTTGCATTCCCCACTTTTAGTTTGTCTAATCTACTGTCATAGGTTTCATTTTCCCAATCCTCATCATTCTCCTCTAATCCTTCATGATTATATGGTTTGTTCATGACTTTTTAGTTTTCCGGTCAAAATGGAATTTGACATCCCCCACTACTACACACTTCTCCAATTAAATCCTCTTCTGATTCAAACATCATCCATACAAGAGATGTTGAATTTCTTACGTATATTAATGTCTAGGTCTAAATACCATTTAAGTTATACTTACTTCATAAGATGTTTGAAAGAGCTACCTTACTAACAATAAACTTAATAAATTATATTTAATTAAAATAATTAAATGTAACAAACAAAAACATATGTATCTACGGCTCTTGTAGGTTTGTTCTGTCCCTCGGTGATGGTCCAACATCCGTTGATGAGTTACTTTGGTGCTATCCACAATGAAATTATTAATTAAAATACTGAAATGTGACACTTACATACTATTTATCCACTCCTATTCTGTTGATCTGTTCCTCGACGATACTACAACATCCGTTGATCTGTTGCCTCACTGCTATGATCAATAACATTAATTGATTAAATAATAAAATAATACCATGTAGCAAAGTACGGCTATTACGTCGACCTGTCTCTCGGTGGTTCTCCAACATCCGTTGATCGGTTACTTTGATGCCCTGTTGCTATTCTGCATTGTTGGTTAATTCGAATCTTTGCTACTATTCTGCATTGTTGTCGAAGTACCTACAGAAACGCCTGTATGGGTAACAGATACCTCGCTGCTGCAGATACCCTTGAATTAGTCGGTGAGCAGCTCTTAGTTTCCCGTATTCTCCACGAGTGTTTTATCGAGCTGTCAATTAGCACCTCTTAATTTCCTGAGTTTCCCGTGAATGTTTTATCGAGCTGTCGGTGAGCACCTCTTAGTTTCCTGAGATTTACATATTTTTTTTTATCGTGCCGTGCGATTGGGAAAGCCATTTGTCGCCATACGGTATCTTCAACACGTACCTGTGATCTGCGATTTAAATATCTTATAATTTAAACATATTTTATAATAGTATTTAATGTAACTTTTGTTTAGAAATTAAAGAAATCATTTTTTAATCGTCATAAAAAGAAAATTCTTGAAACTTTATTTACTTTATATATATATATATAAAGTAAATCAAGTTTCAAGAATGTATATATAGATCATAATGAATTTTCCATATCGGCACACACATGTATTAGCCCGAATCGACAGTTAACAAACCTATCTAGTAAAAGCAAAAAGAAACACTAATTACCAGACTTCAAACTCAGATTGTGCCCGGGAGCTGCTGAACTCTTACGAACACAAGTAAAACTACTTCTAGAAAAAGAACATAAAAACAATATAATTTACAAATTATGCATATTGCTCTCTTTCTTGCACCTAAAGTAAGAGGTTTTATTATTTATTTATTGCGAGGGCTGTAAACAAGCAAACTGAATGTTATTCATGTAGCCTGCTTGCACGTGTTTGGAAATAAAACAGCAACATAACAATCAAACTAAATAAAATTTACACAACCTAAATTTAAATGCACTAGAAATAATTTCAATTAAACGGGATCATTACAATTATTTCCATCTTTTAAGCTTTGCTAGGCTTGTACGAGAATTTGTTTTTATCACACACATTTCATAGATAATGCAATCAACTGTTTTATGTAAGGGCTATTGATGAGGGAGTTGATTATTAGGAAGAACATCTGCGTCATCTTAAAGAGAGAATGGAAATCCAAAATTACTAATCACGCGTGGTTCCAGTACCATTGGCAAAGATTAGAGTTCAGACCTTCCCATAAACAGTGGTTGAGCATAGTGTCAGTCCAACCACCTATACCATATAGTCACGGATGAATATAATAGCTTAGCTTGAAAGGTAGGTCTAACGGATCAAGAAAGTGACTAAGAGCGTTTGTAACTTGCTGAGTATTAGTCCTTGGTCCTCCAAGTGTTATTCAGGCACTTTAATCGCTCAACTGGATTCATGTTTTTAAATGTATTGGTTTTATTTACACCTACAAGAAATGGGCAGCGGCCAATTCCGTTAAATCAGAAATAACCAACGTCATACAGCATAGTTGGCCGAAAATATCTAAAGATAGCTCAAAGTCAAACAATCATTAGTCTTAAGGCCAAATTCACTACACTAAAAAGTGATAAACATTTATTTTGGTTTTAGGGATCATTTGTTGAACATAAAGGGCCAAAGAGCTTAAGAGAAATAATGAATCAGTCCTTTCTTGACCAATTGAGTTATCACAACAGAAAACATAGCCTGGAAAACAAAAAAACAAATGTATATTTTGATTTATTTTCTTTCTGCTACACGCAACAATTAAATTTTCTCTATCGTGTACCAGAGTCTAAATTAGTAGTTGTAAACCATTTAGACGCAAATCCCGGTATGTGACTTTTATTAGTACTGCGCCGCTACTACTAATCCGAGTTATGCTCTTTGGTTTTTAACTCACAGCAGTTGCAATTAAAATATTATTTTAATTTAAATGTTTGAATGACTATCAATTATTAATATTATGACTCACTTAAGGGTTTTCACCGTGGTATGCTCGTGTTAAATATAGATATATCAAGAGCGTGCATTACATGCCCATCAATTCGGTGATACAGTCGGATCGAAATCGAACATTTACACGAACACTATTGCACTTGGATCATCTATGGCGAAACATTAATGGAGATAAAGAGTTAATAGATGATTCTAATGCTGAACATTGTTGAAATATGAAACGATATTTAGATAAAATCTGCATTTAAAAGGCCGTTTTTGACCATTTTAGAATGTATTCACAGATAATAACTCTAAACAAATATTAATTCTGTCATAATAGGGACATACTGTAGTCATTAACAATAAACTTAATTGATTTGTCTCCCATTGTCACTGCAAAAATTTTGAGTAATAATTTGAATACGAATACACTGCTCACATTTCTGGAATATATTGGTATTATCTTTTCCCTTTGACTCCCATACCTCGCGCGAGCCGAGAGCCGAGTTGGGTCTGCTCTGATGCACGTTCTTAAATAAATTCCACTTTAATTGCTATTTTTATTGTATATATATATTAATAAATCATACTCTCTATTTATATAATTGATTGATACGTGCTCATTTTAGCTTTATAATATTGGTATGGATAGAGCTCATATTATTAAGGATAGCAAAGATATATTTTTGTAATACCGAATGTTTAAATGAATTGAATTAATTTATCCAGAATCCGGATAAAATACTTTCTTCTATATCTCAAACCCAAGCTAATATTTATAAAACTATACGTTTTTATAAATTCAAATAGTTAACTAATTTAAAATGAATAATGTTCATCTCTAGAAAATTAGCATATTTAAATAAATAAATTTATTAATAAAGATTTGTTACAGAACAAGTAGAAAAATGCGATGCTAAAAAACTCAAAGAGGACACTTTGTGGGTGAATCTATGAAGTCCTTACAGTTTGCATTTATGTTGTGGTGTTTTTGTAATTTTATTTCTCATCCAAGGCAAATGTATAATTTTATTCAACTGCACAACTCTCTATTTCTCTAATTGGTTCTTCCATTTGAATACCATTTTTATTTCAAGTCAAGGACTTCAGATATCGGCTCGAGAGATTGGCGATACTTTCGAAGCTCGAAATATTTAAAATAAATTATTTTATCAAGCATCCTAATTGTTAAGTATCTAGCCATCTTCCAAGAATCACGGTGTAGATATTTCTGATACTTTCTCTCTTTGCTGTGACGGTTGGCTCAGCTCATCTTCTATTTATCAGATATTATTTTGTACGTTTTATTTTCAGGATTGAAAAATGATATTTCCTTATTCGGGTTTTAGAAAGATTATCCCTTGAAGAAAATATTTTTTAAGTATATGAGACTCATAATGTCGGGTTGGTGGACAATACACCCATCTAGTAATTTTCTTCATTTGGGCTAACACACTTTTCTCAAGAGACAAAATTCGTGGGTTCAAACCTGTGCGAGGATGATGGACTCTTCCGTGTGATAAAAATATGTATTACAGCTTTCTTCTGGGAAGAGTTAAAACCATCCGTCCCATGTAGATTGAGGCATGTAAAAGATTCCATAAAGCTTGATTTGATATACATTTCAAGACAAATTCGTAAGTATTTCCTCGTTCACTCATAGAAATTAAGAACTCAAATAAAATTGGAAAACCCGCTTTTACTCACGACTTCCCTCATACATAGGCGTTGTTGGAATTTTGATACACTTGCATGAAGTTGATTTTTGAAATACACAGCCAATCATAAATTATTAATGAAATAAGGGTTGCTGTGATGTAGGGTGTTAATTAGATATAAAATCACTAATACATAATTATAGTATTTAACATTTTCCTTGATAGGAATTAAGTGAAGAAAAAGGAATCGAGCGGTTATAAATAAAGAACAGAAATAACACAATAATTCTGTTATTTTATATTTGATCATGACTCATTCTCAAATACTATAAAGCCAAGAAGTATGCCAGGAAAAAAATCAATTTCAATAGTTTGTGACTACATTTATAAACTAAACTAAATTCGGGATAACCTTCGTATTACTTAAAGGACGAATCTTAGTCATTACCAAGCTTTGAAATCTCATATCTATACCTTGTGTTATTGATGATTAGCAAACGACTAGTTTATCTCAGGTTTTGTTAAAGCCGACTTATAAATATTTGTCTAGTATGGACCTCAAGTTAAGCACTGTCTCTTCCTACCACCATGTTGTAACACATTCCCTATTCTAGTTCAAATAGTAATGGAAAGTAGAATAGGAGCAAATATAAAAGTTACAGAAATAAGTATAAGTGTTGACACATTTTAATGATCAAATAGTAAAAACATTACAAATAGTTAATAATTAATATGAATTAGTTTGATTTCGTCCTGTAATTATTATGGAACACCACTTAGGCCTAGGAGCCTTAAGTATACAGAAAATTAGTGAGATTTGGACTAGCTTATAGTATGTTCACAGTGTATACAAAAGTACCATCACATTGACCGTATCCCTCAGTGTCAAACGTAAACCAAGATATCAGTTTTTTTTATCAATATCATTAATGCAACAATCAAAAACTACAAACACATCAATCGGGTGGCCAAATCCTAGTTAGGTTAGCTCGATAGTAACAAGTGTAGCATGGTTAGATATACTAACCAGATAAATACATTATAAACAATCCAAATGCCACTTGAATTCGATTAAAAGTTATCTTAAGACTGCCAGCCACTCCAACACAAGTACTTAGTGAGTAGTGCTCTGTCACCGGGGAACAGTTGCCCGCTACTAAAGAAAAATAATCTAGTGGTATTTGTACTAACATGAACGTTCGAGGGAAGGGTCATAAGTGCACTTAGCAATATACTATAATTCACACTAGTAAATCCTAGGTATTGCCCTACGTTTATGTTTGCTCAAGGTAACACAACTAGGTTACAAAGTGCTACAGAGCACCAGGCGGTGCTTGAACATTGGTATATATTAGACCGAAGTTATTTAAGTTAATGTCTCTTTTCAGTAAATAATTTATGATGCTTGAGAAGAGTCATAGTACAACTAATTGGATCGCTACCACAATAAATTAATTTATCAAGCTAATTTTAAGTTTTTATGCCTAACCTGTACTTTATAAACATTGCCCGAACTCGGGATTTACTAATAGGTTAAAAGCTACCATACATTAAATAACAATGAACTGATTTGAACCAACTATAGCACTTAAATACGAGGTTTAATTGATGATTACACGTTAACTCTACATGATATAACAAAAAACATTGCTGAACAAACTGAAACACCCAAAAACGGTACTTATTAAATGACTACAAGTTAACGCTACGTCCCTACAGGATATAAAAACAATCTAAATTGTTATAAAACACTAACCTGGACGCGGAATCCAAATGCTAGTTATGCATTGTCCGGTATGGTATTTAATTGCTCATAGAACATTAGTACACTGCTTATTCTTAAGTTAAATTTGTGTGATGGTATTCCTGAGGGCGTAATACTGTTTAAAATCTCTACTGGATATTTTCCTTTTCCTTGCTGATATTCACAGTCAAATGAGTTCACAAGAATGTAACAATGAAAACTCTCCTTTAAAAATGCTAAGTGCCTCCTCATTTATTTGTGAATCTTCGTCATTTGTGGATACAAAGGGGCTATTCGAAATATATTTAATCCCAGCGTATTTACAAACGTTTCGTGAACTACTGAACCGTTTGTCAATTTCCTCAGGTATTTCTATGATATTTTATTTCAATTGTTATTTTTCAGTTTCCCATTACCCAATTGAGTTGGACAATAACGGAAGTCACTGTCAATTTCCCGTACATTATTGTTTGACTAGATGATTGTAAACCCCTTTCACAGTTAAGAACATATAATACCTGCCTGAACCATTTGTATCCTATGAACATGTTAAATAATTGGTAAATGGTAAATATTACATAAATTCATCACCCAACAGTGACATATTTCTTCCTGGTGTTTCAAAGTTTATTCCATATAGCCTATTTTTGAACAAATAATTTACTTAATTTATTAAATCATTCCATATTAGCAGTCTTAACATCCAAAACAGTTGCATAATTCAATATAAGTTTTTGTTTTGTGTTCTACGTCAAATACATGCAGCTTGAAACTTTTTGATCCTTGTTTATTTCAGATATATCTTTGATGACATCCAGAAGATGATGTGGAGGCATCCTCTAGTTAAAGAATTACCCATTTTCTCCTGTAGAATAAAGATGTTTTGTAAATCTGAGAGAGCCATATTATAACAATAAATATATCAGGGAGTATGACTGCCGCGTTATGTTAGCCTAAGACTTAACGCAGATTGTTAAAATTTGGATATTGCCATTAAATATTTCACAGATTATCTCTTCCGTGACCTTGTTTAAAAACCATTGAGACACAACTCATATCCCCTTTTGGGGAGCTTTCAAGTGGGCAAATTGATCATAAAACATAATCTTGGCTATATTTTGCAAAAGGAACGTTTTATAAAAAAGCGTTTTATATAAATAATGTCCATTATAGAATTATCTGTAATAGAGGTAACTCTCAATATTTTGACATTATCCTCCACTAAACCAAAACTTTAAAGTTTAATGTATTAAAATCATGCAAAAACTTTGCGCGCTATAATAGTCTCACCTATAAGTCACTAACAAGTGACACATTACGTCCTCCGTGTAACAGTGAATTCATTGCACATCTTGAAGTTCAAAGCATACACATTCCTACCTACTTTCTATTTCAGAGGAAACAGAAGCATGGTGTGAGAAACGTGAGATCAACTATTCTTAATCTATTTATTGGCCACTAACGCTTGGACTCTAGGGTCGCTTGCTTGCATTTATACAAAGTATTCGTTAAGCCAACATAAAAAAAGTCTACAAACGTACTCACCAACTGTGTCAATGGATGATTGCATTGGGGCATTCAAATTACTCAAGATGTGTGTTTTTGTTGAAACATTGAATGAGTGACAAAGTCGTCAGCATGAAATTCACACTGAATTTATCAAAGGGAGTTGGAAAATTTAAATGAAGATCTAGTTTCTTCCATGATTTCTGGTGGCCAGCTAAATGAGTATAAAGAACAAAAACATCGAGAGAGTATCAGGTAGAGAATATGTTCTGCAATCTACATCTACACTTATGTAGTGGATGGTTGCTGGGCCAAACTAGATCCAAATACCGTCACAAATTTAAGGCAGGAATAGACATAACATTAAGGGACCGGTCAATGGTCGTAGGAAGTGATGAGTCGCTTCAGCGCCAGCCCCCAATTGACGGTAACTGAAGAAAGCAATTGAGTTTTACCTTGTCTCTGTGGCTCAGTCAAATCTA
>CABFVX010003230.1:0-43308 GCA_902151425.1 Timema shepardi
CTATTATTTCATTTGTTAACTCTTGACGACTTGTTTGTAACACAAAAATATTCGTGTTTTACTTTTGAACGGGGCTAAGCCAGATTTGCCCGTTACAATAGGAGTAGTGGAAGGAACATTATATAACATAGGATTAGTGGAAGGAACATTATATATTATAGGAGTAGTGGAAGGAACATTATATATAATATAGGAGTGGTGGAAGGAACATTATATAACATAGGAGTGGTGTAAGGAACATTATATAACATAGGAGTAGTGGAAGGAACATTATATAACATAGGATTAGTGGAAGGAACATTATATAACTTAGGATTAGTGGAAGGAACATTAAATTACATAGGAGTAGTGGAAGGAACATTATATAACATAGGAGTAGTGGAAGGAACATTATATAACATAGGAGTAGTGGAAAGAACATTATAAAACATAGGAGTAGTGGGAGGAACATTATATAACATAGGAGTAGTGGAAGGAACATTATATTACATAGGAGTGGTGGAAGGAACATTATATAACAAAGGAGTAGTGGAAGGAACATTATATAACATAGGATTAGTGGAAGGAACATTATATAATATAGGATTAGTGGAAGGAACATTATATATTATAGGAGTAGTGGAAGGAACATTATATAACATAGGAGTGGTATAAGGAACATTATATAACATAGGAGTGGTGTAAGGAACATTATATAACATAGGATAAGTGGAAGGAACATTATATAATATAGGAGTAGTGGAAGGAACATTATATAACGAAGGAGTGGTGGAAGGAACATTATATAACATAAGAGTAGTGAAAGGAACATTATATAACATAGGAGTAGTGGAAGGAACATTTTATAACATAGGAGTAGTAGAAGGAACATAATATAACATAGGAGTAGTGGAAGGAACATTATATAACATAGGAGTGGTGGAAGGAACATTATATAACATAGGAGTGGTGTAAGGAACATTATATATTATATGAGTGGTGTAAGGAACATTATATATCATATGAGTGGTTGAAGGAACATTATATAACATAGGAGTAGTGGAAGGAACATTATATTACATAGGAGTGGTGGAAGGAACATTATATAACATAGGAGTGGTGGAAGGAACATTATATAACATAGGAGTAGTGGAAGGAACATTATATAACTTAGGATTAGTGGAAGGAACATTAAATTACATAGGAGTATTGGAAGGAACATTATATAACATAGGAGTAGTGGAAATAACATTATATAACATAGGAGTAGTGGGAGGAACATTATATAACATAGGAGTGGTGGAAGGAACATTATATAACATAGGAGTAGTGGAAGGAACTATATATAACTATGTTGATGAAGCCTGTGTTATTGCGTGTTATATTGTAAAAACATTCTGGCAGTCCGAATTCGAACCAAGTGTTACAACGCCTATTGGAAAAGAAAATCGACCAATCATTGTGCATGTTGAAGGGGAAAGGGGTTTTGTTCCTCATTCCCTTCTAATTTTCAAATCAATACAAAAAACAGAAGACTACGACGATAACATGAACTACCCTACTAAACATCACAGAATATTTCGTCTATCTGTTAGTTACATAATTTCTAAAATAGAGTTGATAGTAAAAATCTTACCAAAGAATTACCTATTAGAAGTTCTATTGCATCTATTTAAAATACAATTGTATTAATTGACTTCATAATTCATGGGGGAGTCATTTATTTCACTAAATAAATCATCTTGCACCTTATTTATACTTGATATTTTTTTGATTTGATTGAATAAAAGAAGTTTTACATATTAAATTAAGCAAATGCAAAATCTAAATCCGGTCCTTATATTATTTATTCCACATAATTCTCCTTAATAAAATTATAATAAATATTACCAAAATCTTTTTTTAAAATGAAAATATTACTTATTAATTAAAATCCCCTTCCCCAACCCGCTATTGAATATATATTTTCCCCTGCAATGTGTATCCCAATAATATATATTATTTATTTACTCATTATGACGTAAAAATGTAATAGCAATAAAGACCATACTATAAGATTTTAAATTATTTACAAAAATCTGAGTTAAAATCCATTTTCACCGAGTAAATGATCTAAATTTAAATTTAAAGGTCCTGATAAGTATTTCCCATTATTTGCTGTTTTTTTTTAAACTCAATATTCAAGTCTTCTTCTACAAGATCCTCAATATATTCAAAATTGATTTTTATGGATTTCTAATAAAATAATTAACTGTATATAATTTTATTTGGCCTGGTATTTATTCTATAATTTATTTAGCTCTATAAAATTTCCCGACTGTATTAATTAACATTAATATTGACGTTTTATACGTAATTTTCTTGAAAAGAATACTTGTTAGTAATACGATAATAATTGAGTACCGTACCTCTTTATTTAATACTATCTGTATAGTTTAAAATTGATTTGTGTTTTTTATTTTACCATTTTCTTAAATGTCAATTCTTTTGTTACCAAATAAATAAATTCTCAATTAATATACTATATATATTCATATTTTATATGTAGATACACATATATTTATGTAAGTAAATATATGTGTAATTAATTATATATATATATATTCCATTCACAGTAGGAATTACTCTCTGAAAGGTCTTTTTTCCTACCAATATCCTACTATATAGTAGATTTATGGTAGGGAAAAAGACCTTTCAGAAGTCAATTCCTACCGTGAATGGAATATACATTTATATATATCTATATAAGTATATACATTTATGTATATTTATCTATATAAATATATACATTTATATGTATCTATATAAATATATACATTTATATAGTATATACATATAATTATTGATACATTTATGCATGAAATCCGAGAGGGTCGGCCTACTAAAAAACTAGAAAATAAGGTAGTTTGTACTAATATGGTAGTTTAAATACTAACTTGAGGTCGCTTCCTAAACATGCCACTAGAGGCACAGCCCATTGCATCTAGTGAGACCCATCGTCATACCACTGAGCTCCAAATGAAGTCTTCTACCTGAAACACAATCAGTTTGAGAGTGAAAACTTTAAAATTATTGTATAATATCATAATATATCCATGTCTGGAGAAAGCCAGACTACAACAAAAATATACTACATATCTTGTTTGCTTTTATACTGATTCTGAGTGTAAGAACAGATTTTCGATGAGAGTTGGGGTCTCGCTAGTTCCTAAAAATACTGATAGGGAGAAAAACATTATAGAACAAAGCACTAAGAAATTTGTATCAGACAGTGTGTTTTCGTATTTTATTTTGTGTGTAATGGCATCCTATTTCTCTATCGGGCCCTAGTGCTTTGATATGTAAGACACACGTATGATTGGACCCAGTTTGTGTTTTGAATTGGGCTTGAATGTATATGCGTCCTGAAATAAAATATACAATCATATCAAATATAAAAATATTGAAAGTAAGATGTCTTCATTTATTTTGTATACATTATATTTCTACTAGCATTTGCCCGTGGTTTCGCTCGCGCTAATGTTTATTTTGTCAATAAATTCAGGTTGTCGGTCAATACAGGTAGAAATAGAGAAACATAATAACAACACAATATAAATAAGGATTAAGTGTAGGAGTAGAAAATAAGTAGCGGAGTTTGTGTCAGTAGAGTCATAGGTTATGCCATGCCGCGAATTGAAAATACCACTCCATCTTAAATTTTACCTACAGTTAATTAACATCACTTATTTACTCCGCTTGTTCTTGGCCGTTGCAGTCATGGGAACAGAATAGATCATTATTTTAGGACGCTCCTATATACTATGTTGTATGTCATTCCATTTGGCTCAAATACATACAAATTCTGGGAATTGGACACACGCAAACATGCTACATATATCTGGCCATGGGGAAAACATGCACCCCTGCTACCTGCAATGTTTGCCCTTGCGCTTAGTTAATATGAATAGCAAAACTAAGTTTGATTGGAAACTGGAGTCTTTTGAATTGAAATGGTAGGTCATTGGGGATTATTTGGATTCGAGGTATGATTACGCGTTCCCCTTTTCCCACACCTGTTAAAATGGTGGCACAGATTATATTATGCCATAATTGTGTAATTCGAAGCCTCGTCCCATTACAAAATCGGGGTGCATCTAAATTTCACATAAACATAACTGTTAGACCTAATTTCAATTGTAGTTTATGCGGGGGTACACCCGATAGCTCCAGAGAATTTAAAAACTCAGCGGGATATGAAGTGCTCTGTTCTGTGTCCATGATTGTATCTATTGACAAATACTCCTTTATTTCTACCTGCACCTCTTTCAAAATGTCAGTGTTGATTTTGTTAACGATTTCATTTTTTGGTGCAAGAATTGCTCTTGCACTCATCCAGTGATCACAATTTAAATTTTGGTGTAAGTCTGGGTAATCTTTAGCAATGAGTTCCACGTCATTTTCCACCAAATTACAGAACTCCTCTGTAAGTAAAATATAACCTTCAGCATCAGTGTCCAAACGTCTATCACCAATTTTCAATAGTGTTTCTGCGTAATGTCCTGAATCAACGTCATTATAAATGTGGGCCCTCATATTCGTTGTTAGGCTGAATTTTTTTTAACTTTTCCCCACAATATTGATGACTTGAGACAGGATTTGATTTCATCTGCATGTGTGCCCCTCTAGATCACTGGTAGAGTTTGTCGGAAGTCACCAGCCAGTAAAACGACCATTCCTCCCATAATATCTGTACTGTCTCGCAAGTCCTGAACAGTTCTGTTTAACGTCTCTATAGCTTTTTTGTGGGACATCGTACTTTCGTCCCACACTAAAAGCATCGTAGCATCATAGCTCGAGAGCTATTTTTGCTGAATTTGCAGATGAGTGACTCTTCCTGTGCAAGTGCAAGATTTAATGGCAATGCTAGAACGGCATGTGAAGTACGGCCGCCGTTCAGTAGTGTAGCTGCTATACCGGAGGAAACCATGGCAACAGAAATTTTCTGGTCTTTTCTTATGAACGTCAATAATAAGTTTAGAAAAATCGTTTTACCGGTTCCTCCAGGGGCGTCGAGAAAGAGGAGTGCACCATCCCCTGACTATACTTGACGTAAAACCTGTTGAAATACTTGAATTTGTTCTGGAAGCAACCGAGGAACTAATTCGGATACTTTCTGTTGCAATTCTGTGATATCATAGTTTAATTCCAGAGTAATTTCATCGTTTAAGTCATTTTCGTCTAATCGTCAAGGGCTTACCATTACAAAATCTTGAAGCTTCTTCCCCGTCATTGTCATAATCTTGTTTTCAATTTTCGTCGCCGCTTCGTAGTAGATGTGCTCATTCAAAGTCATATCTGCATGAACTTGCTGTAGCCACCACAAAATATCTTCAGCCTTTTATTATTTGTACTTATCCCATAGCGTTTAAAGATTGGAAAGACCGCAAGATGATATTAGGTTTGCGTAAAATTCCCTGATTTTGTCTGGTGATCGGCACTGCACGGTTTCCTCCATAGTTTCGTCCCAGTGGTTATCATTCTCTAACAAACGTAGAGCTACACATGCTTCTATATATGTTCCGCATTCCTGACCGTTGACAATTTTAATGTCTCTATAGCTAGTTGGACCTCGAACATGATGCCATAACATTCGCAGACAAAGTCATTCAAAGTTCATTACATGGATGGTGTAGACACGACCAAGAGCCTCTGATAATTTAACCCCTGGCAAATATTCAACAGGCTTACCTTGAACTCAGCGATTCCACTCCTTTTTTGAGGTGTTCCATATATAATAACGGGGGACTTGGGAATACAATAATGTTTTAGTGAAAGTATCTGTCTGACAAAGCTGGAAAAAGTCAGTTAATGTGGTTTTAGGAGCTGATGAAATCCTTTTCTGGAAATTATTCTCATTAAAGAAAACACGCTGTCCAATATCTAAGTGTACGGCAAGATGTGTAACAGTCTGATTTATTTCGTGTGAGGGTAAACCAAGGAGCCGCCACGCTGTCTCATTACTACTGACATATCGCCCTGCTCGATAGGTTTGTACTTCATTAAGAGGTTGTGCTACACCTTCGTTACTCAGTTCGAAGATCACCTGAACGCTCCCTTTATTAATGGATTTGCAAATATATTTAATAGCACGAACAGAGATGTAGGCTTCTACATTAATATGGGCATTAAATATTTTACACAGAATGGGTGAATACGGCCCAAACCAGTTATTATCAATAGTTCGGACCATTCCACTGCGAGTCTGAATCGTAACACTTCTACCACCATCTTCAGTTGCTCTTAGTCTGTATTAAGGGTAACCCTTATCATTGTGCACTGTTTCAATTTAGCAGCTCTAGGGGGAACTTTTTTGTACATTTTCCATTTTTCATGCAAGGCGATGTTGGACTGCGTGCTCCACAGGGACCATGAACCATGTTTCTGACTACGGTATCGTTCAAATCCTTATCTTGTTCTGAATCTGGAATCTCGGAACTTTCTATAATATCTATTTGGTTGGTACGCAGCTTTTCTTGCAACCATATAAGAATTTGCACATGTGGCAGTCCTCGTTTCTGCCATTCAATGGAATAAACGTGGCATTGGAAGTTTCCAAATACTTTTCCCTTTGTAATAACATTCATTTGTTTTTGGACCTTTAAACGAAATATGAGGGAAACTAAGTCATGTCGGTCAGTAGCTCTTTGCCCGGGCATAAGTTCTTCTGTTATTTTCTTCCATGAGGGATTTCAGGTGAAAGTCACGAATTTGTCAGGCCTGCCATAAGTGCGCACATAGGCGAAAGCGTCTTGTGTGTATTTATACAAATAGTGAGGGCTGTTTACAAAAGTAGAGGGACGAATAACCATTCTGCCTAAATTGTTAGGGTTTATATTACCATCCATGCTAATCGCATCTTGCAGGTGAATGTAATTTTCAGCTCGCAGTTATTTCTGGTTTAAATAAATGTAACGAAGACGTTCACTCTCTACTTTAATGTACACATCTACTAAAAATTGGAGAAAGAGCTGTCTTGAACGCGGAAGGAGGTTAAAGTCATTTTCTCGAAGCATCATGTAATAGGCGTAAAAATCCATGCATGAAACTTTATTATTGGAGACTGGCTATTTTTGTAGGATTAATGAGTGGGATATCAAAATGGTATCCCGACTCTCCCTTGCTAAAAATTAATGGTTACTGAAAAGTATCATACAACTTATGAGTATCAGCTACACGTGTAAGTGTATTATCGTGCACTCGTAACACTATGTCTTGTGAAGAGAACTGGTCACCACTCACCACAACAGCAACTTAATTAACTGTTGGTGCATTAAGCGCCTCTCATGTTCGCCACGTGGAGTTCGATCAGCATGGATGACAACCTTATAATATTCTTGAGGCCAGTTCTCTATTGCGGTTTTAAAGGTTTTTATCAAAATGTTGTGGTTATTTAACATTATTTGAATTTTTAATACCGTATTTCTTTCAACTCCTTGAATGTATAGGCAACGACGGTTTACTTCATTTTCTTCATCACCCATAAAATAAACTTTCAAAAATTTATGCTGTTCGTTCTCTGTTGGAAAAAGTGAACAATTTGATGATATATCTGACCTTGTACGGTAAAGGTTGGCGAAAAACCGGGCATTCTTATCTCCTTATCTACTCCAAAAGATGTAATTTGAAAGCATGAGTTATACATTCTAATTCTATTTCAAAAGCGCCGTGATTCATTGGCATCATATAAATATATAGTTTTCAGAGGTTGTTCTGGTTCACCAAGTAAAGGAAAGGAAACTTTGCCATTAGAACAACACATCCCTGTGGTCTCATTTTTCCATTTTAAAGCATCACCAAATTAGCATTTTTTACTGTTCAAACCAACAACAATTAAAGTATGATTTTTGTAATCTATTATTAAAGGTTCGTATTAAAATCCAGAATTATTAATTACGGACCAACTGTTACGCATAAAATTTCGTCGGCAATCGGTTTGCATTTCTGCATAAACGATTCTTCTCGCCTTTGACTGTTCTTAATTTTCTGTGACTCTAATCGCTGCCAGCCGCTGGGTTTGTTCTTCTAAACGGAGCTGCGTTTGATGAGGCGTCTCAGTAGCTCTCAAAGCTTTCTGGCGTTCTGCTTGCTCATCTAAACGGAGCTGCGTTTGATAAGAAGTCTCAGTAGCTCTCAAAGCAGCTTGTTGCTCCGCTTGTTCTTGCCTCATTAATTCGGCATGAACAGAGGATTCTTGGGATCGAGCAATTTTTGCTGCCCAGGGTCACGAAGAGCTCCTGGATAAGTTATAATTACGTTTGCGAGGCATTTAAAAAACAACAAAAAACAGTTTTTTAATAAATAAAATAAAAAACAGAAAAAGATACCTAACCTAAAAATTAAAACAGACTAACTATTGCCTTTTGGTAAAAAAATAGAATAAAAAGTAAGATAACTAACCTAAAAATAATAAATGATAAACTATCCCTCAAAGAAAAAAAGGAACAATATAAACTGAAAACGTAAAACAATTGCATTATTATTATTAAAATAGGACTAAACACAAATAAATAAACGGTAACAAATCAATGTTTGTAAACAAATTAATTGCAAACATTTATTGCTATTTTACATCAATACGGTCCCCCATATCCCTTTATTCCTTTTCTCCAAACTTCACAATCATAAGTTTAAAATAACCATAGATAATACAAAATGTTACCACGTTTTAAAAGATGCTCAGTTGTTAAGTTCTAAACGTTAAAGCCACTTTAGTACAAATAATGTTTTTATTTGAGTTCATTACAATATTATACCAACTTTCTTACGACAATTTTGTCAATTACCTTAACGGGGTGAACAGACAGAGCTTAATTAGCTGAATGTAATCATTTTTAGTCATTTTAAGATAGATGTGCCTAAAATAACTGGGGAACAGAATTGATTAATATCAGCCAGTCGCCTCGGCTGTCCGGTGTGTAATAATCCGTGACTAATATTTTTTCTAAACCATAACTTCTTAATAAGTTTTTAAACTAGATGTATATATAAAGTGGAATGACCATTATTATTGCACATATTTATACTGTGTATATACCTTTGAGAACACGCAATAATTATTATAACTGTTAAACTAGTTTCAAAATAGAAAATATCATCTTGAGAGTGATACTCTCAATTACAGTTACAATAACCAAGTATATATATATATATATATATATATATATTAACCTGCACTCTGATGAAAAATGGATATCACATTAAAATCCGGTGTTGTATTTCAAGGTGAGGCACTGTATGTTGTACAATATTGATGTGTTAATAGAACTTTCGACTACCTCATTCTGGAAGAAGGATCAATATTTCCAACATGACCTGGTTTTGACCAAGCACTCAAATATTTCCTTTATAGGTCCTAATAGCGTGTTGCTTGGACGGAGAATATTCCAGCAAAGCTTTTAATCGAAAATAGTTTTTATTTAATGATGGGATATTATTAAGTAAGCTATTAAATGCAAGATTTATTTAATTTCAGTTTATAAAACAGAATTTAACATATATATTAAGTATGAGAGGACAAGTTTTCCTATTAGAGCGAACCTTTGTCATTTAACAGTTCTTATGAAAACGGTAGCAAGTTTCCTGGATAGAAAATGATAAAATAAAAATGTAAGCTTTATTTATTTTAATATGTCCTCATATACTGTTTTTATTCATTTCTACCTTCAACTATATTATACAATGTAGACTTTTTCTAACAAAACCTGAACCAATCTAATCGATAACATAGTACACCAGAGAAGTTAAACTTTATGGATTGAGGTCAATAAGACTCTAGAATAATTCAAGGTTATTAACAACTATTTTATATCATGTGCAAGCAATTCTCATCTTCTAGCTATTAAGTATAATGGGAGAAACGGTTGAAGAGCACGCTAACTCAATCATCCTAAGTACATTTGATATAATTAATCATGATGCAAGATATTATCAGCAGCCTAGAACTCTAATATACGATCCCTATCTGACATCATATCAACCTAATTTCCTTCATACATACATGACACACGCCTGTCCTTATTCCTTCAAGGCCGTGCCCTTCCAACCTTCCCCCTCCTTGCTCCGTCATTTCTTTAACCAGGCTATACGCTTCCTTCTTACACCTAGACCACACCCTTCTACTCCTCTATTTATTTCCTCCATGCTAGTGATTCCCTTCTTTTCAACGCTATTCTTTTCTCCATACGGGTAGTTATACTCCTTACAACCCTAACTATCCTTGATCCATTCAGGCCATGCAAGCTATTCATTAAAATCGTAACTTTAATTCTCTACATACAGTCCATATATACCCTCTATATAGTCTTCCTAGCTCACTCCTATCTCCTTACAGTATATATATATATATATATATATTGTTCCTTATAATATTCCTCACTCCTTAATTTGTCCTTCCTCAGTCTATTCTTTCCTTTTAACTTTACTTTATGTACAAAATGTATACTTTCATGACATCACTTATTAATATTAAAGATTATAGATTTCAAGAAAAAATGTTTATGTTGGATTAAATTTTATAGTTTATATTAAATCATATGAAACTTTGCCAGTTTAATGGCAACATCCCAAAGCTCATTCTTAAGGAATTTGACGATCTGATCGTGACGGGTTTCATCTTTGACGGCAAGGAATTTGAGATTGATCTCTGTAAAATTACCCTCCCTTGCTACTATTATGGCAACATTCCAACAATCATCTTACTGAAACTCACCAAAAGAAGCAGTCAGAAACTATCAGTTATAGTTATTCTTCCTCAACTTTTGCTGGTTAAAGAAAGATTCACCCAGATCCAGCCCGTACATTATGCACTTTTTGGAGCAGTTTCTATGGCCTGTATGCGCTCCCCCATGCCTGTCTTATGACATCATAGCCAGTGTTCTATAGAACTGAATGACTCTTTAAACTCTTCTCACCCTCAACGATGTAATATATTATACAGATCTTGACAATATTAATCTCACTCAACTCGTCCAACGTTTAAAATAGCCTTAGTAACATTGTAATAGCTGTGAAATTCCTCACTCAATTCAATACAACTGTGTGTTTCCCCTACCCGGATTATTTATTTATTCTTTATTCTGCCCCAGTATCTATTACATAAAAAGGGGCGTTCTTTCACATCATCTCTACCTTGTCCCTTAGTTTACTAGTCCTCCTTTTTTTTCAAAACAATATATATATATTAGCACCTAACCTAATGTCCTAGAATTTATCATACTTGTCCTCCTTCTAGGTGGTCCGCCCCGGGCATTTCACACCCCCGGTACCCCCCCACCGCCACCCAGCCCCATGGCCACCTGGGACCATGTTTTCAGAGCCGTGGCCCTGGGCGGCGACGATGAGCATCCCCCTATCAGCCACCTGGGGGAGACGCCCTATCCGAGTTCTCGATCCACCTACCTTCCACCTGAAACCACTGCCTCGGACTTAATCTAACTTAAATCTATGATTACTAACTAATACACTACTCTTAAAACTAATTAATCATATCGACGTCTCCACTCCGGGCTGTAGTGCTCTCCCAACTCCCCCAGTCCTTCCTCTCCGACCGATGGGGATGAGCCCTGAATCCGGCCGTTCATCCACGCCAGCCTCGAGCAGGGGAGAGTCCTTCCACCAACTCACGCCCGTCATCCCACTTGCCCAACCGGAACTGCAACCCTCACCGATTCATCAGCAATTTACACTGCTGGCATCCGGCGAGGAGCCACCCTCGGTTGGTGCTCCGGATAGCCAGGAGCCATCCTCGGTCCATCCTACCAGCCCTCCATTCGTCCTTCACACATTCACTCATCCCTCTCACTCAATTCCTGTACCAGTCCAATTATCCCCAATTATCTAAGATCTCGTCCTCACTACTGGTAGTCACCCCTGTAAGTTCCCTAATTGTCTCGTTCAGGTCATCTCCCTGTCTTCCCACTCTCCTTCTCGCCTCCAGCTCACCCACATACGTCTCCTTCTCTCTTTTGGATACTTCGTCCGCTATCTTGTCGAGGAAGCGCCATCTTTCCACGTCTCTTACGATATTAAACACGGCTCCAGCCTGTATCGGCACCTGCCATTCTACCCTCAGGTCCGCCGTCGAAACGCACTGTAGTACTACGTGTTCCGGCGTCGCCACCTCTCCACAATAGCACTTATCTATTTCTGCCAGTCCCAATCTATGCAGTGTGGCTCTGTATGGGCCATGCCCAGTAAGGAAGTGCACCATTCCCACGGACGGTTCGAAGTGTCTCATCAACAGTCTTTCTCTTACACTGGGAAAGATCCGATAGACCCTCCTGCCAGTGTCACTTGCATTCCACTCTTACTGCCCCTCATCCAGTAGCGCCTCCCGGATCTCTCCCCTTGTTGTTACTCCTTCCCTCTTCAGCTCCTCAACCTTGTCTCTTACTCCCTTCTTAATCCAATACAGAGCCGCCCTTCGTCTAACGTTCAGGTCCAGAGGCCAAACCCCTAGGGCCACACTTAGCGAGTCGTTTGCCACAGTCCTGTACACCCCGCATAGCCTGAGGAGCACCCCCTTTACAAACTCTTAACCTTTCTCCTCTGTACAGCTTGCCTCAGCCTATGGGCCCATACACCAGCTCCATATCCCACGACGGAAACTAGCAGCGCCTGATGATAAATTCTTACACATCTCATCGGTAACCTATACCTTCTTGTTCCTATACTTATGATCTTATTCATTACTCTGAGACCTCTGCTGCATGAATTCTCCACGTGCGATATGAAGTTAATCCTCTCATCCAGTGTGACCCCCAGCTTTCTCGTAGTTCTACTCCGTCTCAAGGTCACCCCGTCAATCTTTATTGTTGGGTTCCTTCGCAAGACCCCCCTGAACAGCACATACGTCGTCTTCGCAGGCGCCAGACTCAATTTCATCCGCCTACACCAAGAGCTAAGTCCCGCAAGTACGGCACCGCTCTTGGCTTCCAGCTCCAATCTTGACCTGGCCTCCGCTATCACCAGCAAATCGTCAGCGAAAGCGACCACTCCGACTGCTCCAGGTAGGGCCTCCAGCTCCAGCAACCCAGGCTCTAGTCCTATATCCCAAAAAACCGACCCACAGACCGACCCTTGGGGACACCCCTTCGTTAACCTTTTGGTTATCACTGCTCCTGGACATCTCAGGTTGGCGTATCTATCTCTACAGTAATCCCATAGGACTCCGTAGAGATCCTTTGGGCATCCTATCTCCCTGAGCCTCACAAATAGCGCTGGCCACCATAGGTTATCGAACGCTCCCGATATGTCCACGAACATCCCGAATTGAAGAATAAGAGATTAATGGAGATTTGTTCTCTCCAGATGATGTTAGCTGCATAGATCAATGAAAAATGTGTAACGTAAGCCCTAGCAAATAAACGTAATCCTTATTTCCTACGCAAATGATAACCTTGTCTTCGATATATACGCCAGGATGATATATATTCATAAGCTCCTTATAATGAAATTCTTTCATCATAAGGTTTCCTCTCATTCAACTAGGAGAGTTCAGGAATTTGCCTAGATGACCTTGTGTATTTTTAACAGTTCCACCAACCATTTTTCTGTATAATATTTGAGAGCACTTCTTTTTGCTTACTGATACAAGTGATATCACTGACTTTAAAATAGTGAAATGTTATATTGATCGTTTTGGAACGTTGACACGCGGTGTGTTAAAGAATATTGTTGATAGCCTCTGTAGGAATTATTCTGATAGTTGAGTGTACTGATTAATTATATTCATCTTAAAGAGAATCGTTCATATCGATCCATAGAAGTATTCAATTAATGGGAATCTTGTCTACATTGTTACATTTGGGACGTATTACAAACAGTAAGTATTATACTCACATAATTACTCCTGAAGAGACTTCACCCGTCCTTACAGCTTACACCGTCCCGAGAATTCAAGAAAAAGTTGAAAATTCAAAATACTCTGTTAATCTTCAGCAGCCTCTCCTGTAAAATATCACGCATTTGTAAGCTATTTCCAAATTTAGCAATGGTTGAAAAATGATGAAGGAGATGCTGGCTGTTTGGGATGGCTAGATAAAAACAATGGCTATTTCCCCAAACTCAGTGATTTTCCTTCGGCACCAAGGTCTTTGATGTCACCTATCAGATGCAAATGTCAAATATCGTGTGATGATATGCGCTGCAGCTGCAAGAAGATGAACTTGATATGTAACGATGTATGTTGATCCTGCCAGAGGATGAGATGTGAAAATATTCCTTGTGATTATTCTGCCAGTGATTCAGAGGACTGTGAAATTATAAATTAGCATTATTAGCATTTGTACTGAGTCTTAATGTTCATATGTGTTTGTTCGAAATGTTTCTTATTTTGTAACTTCAATCAATATTACATGAACTATATTGAATAGGTTTAAATTATTTAAATTTAGGTGATCAAGAAGTTATTTGTGTTTTTTTAAATTATCAAAGTGAAATCTTTAATTGGAGGTAATTTATTGTGAAATGTAAGATTGAAAACAAAATTATATGTTATTAGTAATGCTAAATTAGTTCAAGTACATACGCTACACTCACGTTAGCCAAAAAATAAGTGATGGCAGTTTACTGTCACTTGCTAAGCTCCTAATTTCAATTTAGACGTTGTACACACATTTCCCATGGCCAAATTTGGTCAAACAGTTGATATGTTCTAATATACGTCTTTATAGAAATAACTACAAAGGAATTTCTTGCGTTGTAATTAGCCCCGTGTAAAGCAACAATTCTCGCTAGATTTCCTTGACTACTTAAAAAACTGAGAATGGAACAGCAATATATTCGGATGAACTAATTATTTCTTCTGGGTCTTCAAATTTCTTTCTTTTAGGCATTGGGGGTGAGAAAAAATTATAATATTCTTCATTTTTAAAAGAAATATATTTATGCACTTTGATATTTACTTACGAAATACACCCAATTTTTATGTTAAATTGACAGATTAATATGAACTTAATAGACACACCCCAACGAAGCACCATTAACAATCGAATGCATCTTGTTTACTTGACGACGGAAGCACAACCAAAGATAATAGAGGTTAGCCAAACTGCTTGCCATTAGCAATGGGCCCAATTGGGGCCTCTACTAAAAACAATCGATTGCTTATAATAGATTATTCGATTGTTTTGGTTAGCAATCAAATAGTTCAAACTATTCTGTGTCAAGTCCTATTGCATCATTCTTTATATTCAATCTGTTAACTTGGTGTGAAAAATATTTTTCATTTGAAATTTATATGATAATAAAATCAAAATTTAAATAAAGTTTAAAATACATGATACATATCTAACAACTGACTTTCTCACTTCATTGTTTAAAATATGAGATGTTTATTCAAAACTCGTAATACATGTGAAATGAAATAATATACACTAGCAAACCTGAGCAAAAATTGCGTTATAATTAAGTTAAACATTTACTAACTCCTCAGTTTGAATTTTAAAAATAATATATATTAAGAATTAGAATCCTTATTTTTATATTAGGTCAAAAATAATTGACATTGTTTCCACAAGATTCAAAACTTCGTTTTAAAATCTCTAATTTCTATAAAGTTTGTCGAAACTTTATTGCCAAATACCGAGTCGCTAATGGCTGCGTTGTCTGATGGCTGTGATCTTAGATAATCACATGTTTATAAGCTGACGACTTCCACACGTCCATCTTAGACTCTGCCTTAAACTATGAGTGAAGAATGACCATGGGCACGGGACGAATCCTGGATAGCTCAGTGGTAAGAGCATTGGCGTACTAAGCCGAAGGTCCTGGGTTAGATTCCCGTGTCCAGGTGTCATTTTTCAATTTTCATAATATGATATCTATAGAGGCTACACATCTTATGGTTATCACATTGCTATTAAATTCCTCATTTATAAATTAATACCAATCAAAAAATTTAAATATTGATTATGGAGTCTATAATAAAAGGAAGAAATTTAAGGAAAAAGTATATCAACATTTTGAAAAGACTTATTTACTTACGTTATGACATTTGTTTACTATTACGTTAAAATTTAAGTAGTATCTCCGTACAACTAAAGCTAATAAAAAATTGTATTTATACATTTGCAATAACTAATAAACTATTGGGTTTATAAATATATATTTCAAACAAAAGATTTAATTTATAATAGTAACGCAATTTTGACATTATAAGTGATTTCATATCTCAAATAGTTTCGTAGATGTGTTAATTAAATTTGAATTCACGCATCAGGCCGGAACCCATAAAGTCATTTTTCCAAAAAGATTAGAGTAGCAATTTTGTTTATAATATTGATCAATTCTTATAAATAAAATTAATCAAAAGTGTTAGATTCGATTTTGAGAAATCAATGTTTAACAATCTTTGAAAAACATTCTAGTAGATAGTATGGCAGTATATATCTCTATGCTGCTCAACTGTTAAGTGTTGAGCGATTGTTGACAATAAACATTCTAGTAGATAGTATGGCAGTATATATATATCTGTATTCTGCTCAACTGCTAAGTGTTGAGTGATTGTTTACAGAAAACACACCGTACTTGAGTTGGGGGAGGGCTTCTCACCTAACCAGTCTATAAGTTTAAAACGTTCCAGCCTTCTCCAGCTCACTGTTCTCTGGACACGACCAAATGTTCGCCTTGCTACTAGAATCACAGAGAAGCAAATGGTCGATAGCGTTATGGAAGATATAACCCTGGTGTACAAGGTTTATTTTAGGTAACTAACAAAATGATAATACTATATTTTGAGGGTTATTACTTCATTCATGATGCTGTCCATGAGATAATCATGTTATTTTTAATTATATCAATATTTTTTTCGAAAGGAATAGTAAATGACAAAATATATCTTCTTTATTTTTTATTAATTTCGTCTTATTTTATAATAGCTTAGTGTTCTATGACGACGTGGTTTCGTGTTATTATACACACACATATATTTAGAGAAAGAGTGCATATCTCGTTTTAAATAGTACGATTCACAATAGTAGCTCGTTTCAGATTTAAACATAGTGATATAGCTTCGTTTCTAACGACAATGACATCATCTTGTTTGTCGAATATTCGTCTGGATTGTTTTTATGATTAATCTCGTACCATTAAGTTAAACTATATTACTCTGTGCTAACACTAACAGATAGTTTAGAGGTATGTTCATGCAGAACACGTGCTGGGTATGACTCGGATCACCATACGTAGTCCTGCAAGTGAGACTCCAGTCAACATGTATTGCCTTCACTTGTATCTGTCTCGTGGTATTGGTAGACATGTTAGTATTCCCCTAATAAAGAAGGACTGGTATGAAACAATCACTCTATTGAAAGGCATTACCATCTTTATTGTCCTAGGATTGACGATTATGGAATGTTCAATGTCACCTCAAGTATACCTTTGTTAATATCAGTTAAAAGCTTACATCGCCCAAGTTCCTATCGGAAAGGTTTTCTTTTTACATTCACAATATAATGTATTGTTACTTTCATCTATATTCTGTAGGCGAGGCCTTCTAGCGAGCCTACCAATACTTATTGTACCATTTACAATGATTCCCAACATCCTTTATCTCAAAAATTATCAAAATAAAATAAACTTGTTTATATATTAATTCATATCCCACCTTCCAAGAAGAATTTCAAGATGGATTTGAACATCGCTAAACAAATACCAACATCCAACAGCAATTCCCAATTAGTATTATAGAAAACTGTACAAAAAAAATCAAATGACTAGGAAATATAACATCACAAATCTTTCAACTATTCTTACTCAACCAAAAAGAATCAAATGTATCTATACAGGCAAGGAATCCAACGGAATTGAGAAAATTCAAAATATTTAGCGATTTATTATACTTGACCAGATCCATTAGGTAAAGGCAGTTGTAGATGCAGTCTAATCAGTCTGTGGGAAGATAGCTCTGGCCTCGAGTGTAAGAACATGTCCTGAACCTCGCTAATCTCGATTAAAGTTTTCTATTAATCTTGCAAATATCTACAGTTCTCATGAATCCTGCCTTACCTTCCATGACAGTTCCTAGTTTAATATCAGACTAGTTATAAGTAAGATCCAGCCCCTTTTCTTACTTCAACGACGAGTACGTTAGTCCAACATTGACATTGCATTCCTTTCCCCAAACCTGAACTAATAATGGCCTTAGCGTTCATCGTATTTGATATAGACCACACAGAAGTATTCTCAACCGACTTTTATTCAGAGACAGTTACTCTTCTAAGTTTTATAAGATAAATCACGGTCAGAAATATGTGAAAGATGTGTATATTTAGAATAATCAATATCATGCTCCATAAAAGCATAGTCAAAATGTTATTGAATGGATCACCTCATTATAAAAGTTTTTACAAAATGGTACCCATAACTTAATGTTGATAACCCAGTGTGTGAGCCTCATTGGTAGTTTACTGATTATTATATTCTCTTTCTTCACTTCTCGACATTTAATGAATCTTATTTACATAGAAATATTACTTTATATAGTTACTCTAGTAAACATCCATCTAGGGAAACCAATATGATGCTTACTTGTTCGTGACAGTTATCACCATGAGAATAAAGCGTTAACTCAACTACAGTTTACAATGTCAAACGATACTATTCGCTGAGGACAATATAATCGTGATAAAATAAATGTTATAGAATGCTCAAGGAACCGAATGAATAATGGTTCCAGAACGTTTACGTTTACTCTACATATAAGTGCCAGATTTAATATCAAAGTTTAATTAAATTACTATCTCTATTTAAAGGGAAGGTTTACTTCCCCTTATTTTGAGAACCAGGAGATCATTCAATATCCCTTGGAAGTTAGACCCGGTCATGAATTCGTTTTTTATGATGATGCTAAGAAAAATCCTATTTAGGCATATTTAAGTATGTGCTGCCATATGGATATAAATCGTTTCTATATAATTATGCTATACACACACTCAAATTCATAAACCTACTTTGAGATGTAACTCTATCCTTTATATACTATTCACGATAGATGATATGAATTAAAAACACGTCAATGACTTTTATGTGAACAAGTATATAACTTTCCAAGTGTGTAGGAGATATTGTGTTTGCTATGCTGGTAAATTAAAAAAAAACCTAATCTTCAGAAAATTGTGGAGTTGACAATGATCGATAACACTATGCTTTCAATAATTTTATCTTACCGGATTTACCGGATTAATACTGGCTTTGACTCGGTTTTTAATCGATATCGTGTCAATGATATCGAAATATGAACCAAGCTCGCAAGTAAATCACAATGGAGGATGGAAGAGATTCGTCTTCATCCAAACACCCATTGCGTATAGGAATTCTTGTAACAAGTCTTATGTCAATTGGATGGATGTGAAAAACAAAAACGTGGCAGTGAAAACGATGAAGGCAAAACACTAGGAATATATAATTAGCAAACCCTTAGAGAAAAGAGTTATTTAAAATCCGAGGTTGAAGAAATTATAAGATTTGTTATCAATACAGAAGACCAGATGCACAGAATTGCATGACATTAAAACGAGAGGCCTTTTGTATGACACGATTACGGTTTAACGACATGCAACGTGCTTCCGTATGAAATATTGGAAAATCAAGTTTAGCTTCATATGTTGTATCTACATATCATAGTGACTTAAATACAAATGGGTATTTCTTGTACATCTTTTTTGATTCGAAACTTGGCAGAAGGTAGTATAAACATTTCACAGTTACACTTACAATGCATCTCAATATTAGTTGATTGGATCAGGGATTGATTCAGATGTAGCCTTTAGCATAAAATAAATGGTTTCCCTATTGAAACTTAGCCCTATTGGACCTACACATATCAAGGTATAGGAAGGTGATATGTTATAATCTATGATAAAAAAGTTTTCAACATACCACATAATTAACGTGTTTGTATAGATTTATCGTACGTCTTAATATAATGTAAAATTCCTTCTTCATACAGGACATTTATAACACCTCATCATACGGGCCAAGATTCCCGAGAGTATCATCAAAGTGACTAAGATCATTAACACGATGTACTATACAGGTCTGAGCTCATTGCGAAGAAACCTTAAAACCTATCACAGAACCGTAAACAAGAGGATGAATACGGTCGTTGTAAGATCAGAAACTGTCCCTAATAGTTAGATGGAAGAGGGAGTCTCGCTAGAGAAAAAGCTTATCAAACTTATATTTGATTATTATATTTACACACTTTGTACTTGTTCCTTTAAAAAAATATGCCCTGTTTGATATAACCAACAATACAGTACTCATAAATAAAATAATGGCTTATTACAACCGATGACTTTTAAAACTAATCTTCAGAAAATAACCTTTGCAATATACAGTATTACTTAGGATTGTTGATGTCCACATGACCACGCTTTAGGCAACGAATGGACATTGGATTATGATATAGCCTGGTGGACATTCTAAAATAGAGAGAGAACCTAGTTATTTAAGCATTATTAAACTTAATACGTGCCATTAAAAAGAGGATAAACTTTATGAATAAGTATCACACAAGAGAAAGAAATAGGAAAAAATGGGTCGATTAAACCTATGAGAATGATCCTTACAAATTGTGCAATCGATTACGACTCCTGCAGGCATCGAGCGTAGAGGATCAATTGGCGTCAGAGAACAAGATTTTTTAAATCATAGATTAACCACGCGATGCCTGGATCATACAATAACATATCTATAATAACTATATTCAGTCAATAATCATGTCCGTAATAATATAGGAGATTGAACTTGGACTCCACCGTCTGGCAAGACCATGTCTTACTAGAAGAGAAATCAGTGTCCAAGGGTGAAACCAGATATTACTGATTGATCTGTTAGAGATGATAATCTACTCTATATCTAATAATGGATACGAGAACCTTCCATAGTTATCGACGTCTATTACAAAAGTATCTTGTAATGTACCTGCTATAGTTTAAGAGAGTGAATGCTACCAAAACTATGGTGAATATCCTTTGTCAAATGATGTCAAATAGATTGGCTTCCGTGCGTCAGCTTCTGAAGAATAATTACACTAAATTTTACTATATAAATATCAAAGCCCTCATGAGAAGGAAAGAATCATTTGAGGTATAGTGATTTTAAGGCTGGAGTCAATTGAACACTTAAGAACATTATGTTTTAGCCTACAGACCTAAATAGTCCTAAAAGAGAATAGAAAGACAAAGAGAAACACATTTAACATTTATTAAACAAGAGAATAGCTAAATTATAGATACCATAGTAAAATAAACAGAGATAATAGAAGCAACGAGCAGGCATTGCCCTGGATTACACTAAAACTCTAAATAAGAGCCCAAATAAGATATTCCCTTCAATATATTTAAATGAAAATCCATATTTGTTTAGGATTGAATATTTCATGCCCTACTCCCCTGTTTAAAAGCAAACTATCTAATTCTACAATATATATAGTAACAAAAAGTCCTCATAACATAGATATATAGCTTACGGAAGTCAAAGAGTCCATTACAAAATTAGAGAATCATAAATTTACGGGTGTGGATTCATTTACTGCAGGACTAATTAAGTAATGGGCGAAACGCCAGTCACAGAAAATCATAAATTGTAAAGTTCCATGTGGAGCCATGATGCAATACCAAACAAATGAAAGGAAACTATAATAAAACATAATTTCAAAAAGGGGCAGCAGATTGTAATAAATATAGAGGTATCTCACTACTACCAACATAACAAGTTTTACTTAATAAAAATTAAATGAGACTAATGTCATATACAGAGGAATACTTTGAGGATCATCAGTGTGTATTTTGATGAGCGAGATAAACAACGAATCAGATTTTTACAATTAGTAAAATATTAGAAAGCTTATGGAAATACAACTTGACGGTGGATCAATTATACATAGATTCTAAAAATACTGGTTATTCAGTAGCCAAAATACACCTTTTATATGTGTTTAGTATTTATTTCTTTATATTTTATTATTTTTGTATCAATTTCATTATTGTTTACTTAATTAAATATTTATTATATTCATTCATTATTAATTTATGTAATTATCACATTTTTATGTTTACCGCCTTTTCTTTCATTAATTATGTTTTTGTAAGGGTGGTACTATTGTTCTCTTGTATTTTTACGCGTGTTTCTTATTTAGTTCGCCAAATGTTTTCTTCAAAGGTGGACGTGCGTCACCACAGCGGCTCAACTTCTCTGTTTCTCTTTGTGTCTTGCACTCTCTTTCACGAATTTAAATAAACTCATCCTAACTGGTATAAATGTGCGTCTGATCCGAAGCACCAAGATCATCCCATCACAACCCCAGGTAGGCCTAACTTGGGTTACTGCTTCACCGGATCTTCAGCATCAGGTAGGATCTCATCATATCCACTTACGCACATATTAATTAAATAATTCTCCCTCTCAATCAAATTAAAAACAATATGAGATTGTATTTAAGTTTGGCATATTCAAAAATCTTGTCAAGCTAATTGAGGTAGTTTTTACAAATACACATGGTAGGGTACGGGTTGGATCTCATTTATCATATAATTTCGATATACATTGCAGGTTGAAACGAGGAGATGCACTCTCCTCGCTACTTTTCAACCTAGCCTTAAATTATGATATTGGGGTAATGCTAGATTTTACATTAAACGGTACGATGCAACTATCAATATAGGCAGCCTCTTTAGTTTTGTTGGTTAAGGGATGTGTGTGAAAAATGCAGACTTTTTTTAAGCTAGTAAGGAAATGGGGTTATAAGTGAACGCTGACAATAAGTATATGATCAAACAGAAAACATAGATCGGAGCGATAGTTTAGATATCACTGCAAACAACGTATTATTTGACACGGTTAATAAGTTTAAACGTTTAAGAACAATCTTAGCTAGTAAACAATACTAGATTGTAATTTAGTAAAATAAAACCATCGGGATATGAATGCTATTATTCGGTCAGTAAGTTGTTTACATCTCGACTATTTTCAAGAAATGTAAAACCAAGAATATGTAAAACAATTTTTCCACCTGCTTCGTGGCCTGCATGGTCTAGCGCGCTACATTATTTTTAGACTAGACTGTCTAAGACGGGGAGATCGGGGTTGGATCCCAGTTAGGTGTACTGAGGGTAATTTTTCATAAATTGTCTTCCACTCTCTCTACAAGTTAGTGTAGGTGCATTTACCCTCAATTAAACCTTTATAATCCCTAGCCTATTAGTGTTACTAATACATAGGCGTAAAGCCCAAATAGATAGTAAGACGCGGGGCTAAAACAATTTCCGGTTGCTCTATATGAGTGTCGAACATGGTATCTTACCTCATGTGAAGAAAACAAATTAAATGTGCTTATAAACAAGTTGCATTGGAAGAAATATGGTCAAAAATAGATAAGGATACTGGGGAGGGAAGCAGATTAAATAATTATGTGTTACATACCCTGTACTCATCACAAGACGTTAATATTATCAAGTCTAATGAATTACAGTGGGCAGGATATTTAACACAAAAGGGAATTTCTAGAACCTTGTTCAGGGCACTGACCGGCAAACCCAATGGGATGACCTAAAGGAAGATAAGAGGATATAATTAGAATAAATCTGATAGAGATAGCGTGTAGTGAGGTGAACTGGATAGAACTAGCTTAAGATAGATATAGGGTGTAATGAGGTGGATTGGATAGAACTAGCTTAAGATTGATATAGGGTGTAATGAGGTGAACTGGATAGAACTAGCTCAAGATAGATATAGGGTGTAATGAGGTGAACTGGATAGAAATAGCTTAAGATAGAGATAGCGTGTAATGAGGTGAACTGGATAGAACTAGCTTAAGATAGAGATAAGGGTGTAATGAGGTGAACTGGATAGAACTAGCTTAAGATAGAGATAGCGTGTAATGAGGTGAACTGGATAGAACTAGCTTAAGATAGAGATAAGGATGTAATGAGATGAATTGGATAGAACTAGCTTAAGATAGAGATAGGGTGTAATGAGGTGAGCTGGATAGAACTAGCTTAAGATAGAGATAAGGGTTTAATGAGGTGAACTGGATAGAACTAGCTTAAGATAGAGATAGCGTGTAATGAGGTGAACTGGATAGAACTAGCTTAAGATAGAGATAGCGTGTAATGAGGTGAACTGGATAGAACTAGCATAAGATAGAGATAAGGGTGTAATGAGGTGAATTGGATAGAACTAGCTTAAGATAGAGATAGGGTGTAATGAGGTGAACTGGATAGAACTAGCTTAAGATAGATATAGGGTGTAATGAGGTGAACTGGATAGAACTAGCTTAATATAAGTTTAAATGGTGTAAATTTTGTAGGTGCTGTTCGGGAATGACGGCTGAGGAATCCCTATTTTTAACAACCGGAGGACCACTGAATTAAACAACTCAGACTTTACTACTATTTTAATGTGTCACATGAACAAAAAGAGTACCCTGTTCGGTCGCTTCATTTTAGACAACAATAAACAAAACCTACAGGCCCATGGCAATATAAATAACAACAAAACAAATGAGCATAGCAAAATGCAAAGACACACAATACACAACATACCGCCCACCAAAATAGCACATATTTTTTAACAACACAGTTAGTAGGTCTTGAATAGACCAGTATAATATAATAAACGCTAGAAACACTACTATCCATTAGTCAATTGAGTCAATTGGTAGGGGACACAGCTTTTGTATCACCCGTTTGACAACACTGGATGACGTACGGACAGTAGCCACTCGAACACGATTGTCACGACCACGATGGATTTCTTCTACCACAGCCAATCTCCACTGTAGAGGTGGAACATCATCGTCCTTCAGGAGCACAACCATCCCTGGTTGAAGATCGGGGAATACAGTGGTCCACTTGGAACGCTGTTGGAGTTGGCTTAAGTAGTCACGTGACCACAATTTCCACAATCGTTGGGTGCATTGTTGAACCAGTTGCCACCTAGACAGTCTGTTCATGGAAATGTGTTCGTAGTTTGACTCTGGTATTGCGGTGATAGGCCCACCTATCAAGAAATGACCAGGAGTCAGACTTTGAGGGTCACTGGGATCGGCCGATAATTGACAAAGAGGACGAGAATTGAGGCAGGCTTCAATTTGTGCCAAGATTGTACACAGCTCTTCAAAGGTTAGACTTGTATTGCCCACAACACGTCTCAAGTGGAATTTCATCGACTTGACACCCGCTTCCCAAAGGCCACCAAAGTGTGGGGAGCCTGACGGTATAAAATGCCATTGTATACCCTCAACACTTGCAAAACCAGCCACTTGTTCCTTAAACTTATCATCCTGAAATAATCTATAGACAGCTCGAAGAGAATTATTTGCCCCAACAAAATTAGTACCATTATCACTGTAGATATTGTTACTCCTTCCGCGTCTGGCGGAAAATCTATGAAGTGCCGCTATGAAGGCTTCTGTCGTCAGATCGCTTACCAGTTCAATATGGATAGCCTTTGTTGCAAAACATATGAATATCGCCGCGTAGCATTTTACCTTGATCTTGCTACGCCGCCCACCTTGACGAATTAAGAATGGACCAGCATAATCCACACCACAGTTCAGAAACGGCCTTGCTGATCGTACACGAGATTCTGGTAACTGTCCCATCAGTTGTTGTGCTGCCCTTGCCTTCAACCTGAAGCATTTTATACACTTGTGGACTATGTGGCGTACAACACTCTTGCCATTCACTATCCAATATCGTTGTCTGAGAGCTGCAAGTAACAACTGGGGACCAGCATGAAGTAGTCTTAGATGCTCATTTTGGATGATTAATCTTGTGAGGTTGGAGCTTGCTGTCAAGATGATAGGGTGTTTTTGGTCGTACTCAACCTCAGCATGTTGCAATCGACCACCCACTCGTAGAATATTGTCTTCGTCAAGGAAGGGATGAAGATTGCGAAGAGCGCTCTTTCCTCCAATCTCTTTAAGATCTTTGAGATCTTTAACCTCTTGTGGATATGATGATAGCTGTAGCAGACTGATGAAATGATACAGAGTTGCTCGAAGCTCCTTCACCGTTATCGGACCTTGATGTATAATTTTCTGTTTTCTTGCATTGGCTATGAAGCGAAAACAATAACTTATTACTCGCTGCAATCTGGTTAATGAGGAGAATCTCATGACAATTTCCTCAGGATTGTGTGTCACTGCTATATACACTGCTTGGTTCTTACGTTCAGTTGTCTCCTCATCGGGAGTAATATACTTACATTGAGGCCATTGATCACCTCCCTTTGCCAGCCAATCTGGCCCATACCACCATTTATTGTGTTTGCAAAGGTCTTCTGGAGCTGTTCCTCTGGACAGGATGTCAGCAGGATTGCATTGTGTTGGAACGTGTTTCCAATCACAATCTGATGTCAAATGTTGAATTTCTGAGACCCTGTTTGCTACGAAGGTCTTCCATCTTGTAGGTGTTGCTGCCAGCCATGCTAATACAACTGTAGAATCTGTCCACAGATGTATGCTGTTAACGATTAGAGTTAACGACGATGTGGTCTTCTTTACAAGTCTGGCTAAGAGTAAAGCACCACATAATTCCAAACGAGGCAGTGATATCTGTTGCAGGGGTGCCACCCGTGACCTAGAACACAGAACATGTACGCTGATGTCACCCTTTTTGTTGACACAGCGAAGATACACGCAAGCTCCAAATCCTGCTTCGGAAGCATCTGCGAATCCGTGTATTTGTATGTTGGTTATAGTTCCATGACACTTAACCAATCGTAGTATTTTTAGGTTGTTTAGGATTGGCATTTGATCGTAGAGCAAACTCCATTCTTCCTTCAATTTTATGGGAAGCACCTCATCCCACTGCAAAGGACATGACCATAAGCATTGCATAAATCTCTTGCAACGAAAAATTACTGGTCCTAGAAGCCCAAGTGGATCGAAGATCGAAGATATGATACTTAGTACTATCCTTTTCGTGACTGGACCCTTATGAACTTTCACACATATATCAAATTGCAACTCATCCAATGCAGGATGCCACAACAAACCCAATGTCTTTACTCCCTCAGTATGGTTAAACTTGAATGGTAGTTGCGTTTCTCTCTTTTGATCTGGGATTACTTCAAGTAGAGAGGCGTGATTTGCACACCATTTGTGGAGTTGGAATCCACCCCTTTCCAATGTTTGAATCAGATCTTGCTGTAACTGTTTAGCCCTGTGAAGATTATCATGTCCTGTTTGAAGATCATCCATATACATATCCCTTCTGATAACTTCTGACGTTTCGGGATAATTAACTGATGCTTCATTAGCTAACTGTATGAGACATCTGGTTGCAAGAAAGGAAGCAGATGATGTACCATATGTTACCGTTGTTAACTGATAGTGCTCTAATGGTGCGTCTGTGTTTGAGCGCCATAATATGCGTTGTAAATTATAATCTCTTGGATCTATGCGAATTTGTCTGTACATCTTAGTGATATCAGCAGTCATTGCATATGTATGTGTTCTGAAACGCAATACTATAGACTGTAGATCCTGTTGTAGGGTGGGACCAACCATGAGAATATCATTTAATGATACTCCGTTTGATGATTTAGCAGAAGCATCAAAGACGACCCGTGTCTTTGTTGTCGTGCTACCTTCCTTGTGGACAGCATGATGAGGTAAGTAGAACGTTGGTTCCATAGTGGTATCGCACTCTGACCTAGAGTTGGAATGAGGTGCAGGCAACAGCTTCATATGGCCTAAGTCCTGGTACTCCTCCATAAACCTTACATAACTTTCTCGAAGAACTTCGTCCTTGCAGAATTTCCTTTCCAGATGTCGGAATCTGTTCTTGGCACCGATGATGGATTCACCCAATGAGGCGTGGTCTGTCCTTCGTGGCAAACGCACGACGAAACGTCCTGTTTCATCTCTTGATGTATTCTCAATAAAGTGCTGCTCGCAATATCTTTCCTCGTCGGTGCACGGGAAAGATACAAACTCTTCTTGTTCCCAGAACCGTTGCAGCTGCTCGCTTAGGTTAGGCTCATTTCTCAAGAAGAATGATGTGGAAGCTGTTGGTTTCTTGTTTCCGCTACTCGTTGGCATCCTTCCAGCAAGAATCCAACCCAATTCCGTCTCCTGTAGTACAGGATGATTTTGATCACGTGTCCGCCGCCCACCCTTTAATAGGTGAAGGAACAATTCAGAGCCTAAAAGCATGTCTATATGACCAGGGGTGTGAAACTGATCATCTGCTAACTTAATGTCGTCAGGGATACACCACTCATCAATGTATAGACGTGTAGCTGGCATAGCACCTGTAATATTAGGAAGTACATAGCATGTTACATTAGCCGAGTACTCTGAAACTCTTGACATTAATTGCACGTCTACGCTCTGTGAAGCTGTAAACGCAAAGTCATTGATTCCTGCAATTGGCAATAAGTTGCGCCGACGTCTCAGTTTTAACCGCTGAGCAAGTGACTCCGTGATGAAGTTCGACTGTGAACCACAATCCAAAAGTACTCTGCAGGGGTGAGTGCGACCCAGGTTGTCCTTGACCTTTATGATCGCTGTAGACAATAACAGGTGCGGTAATGAAATTTAGAGTTTCCAATACCATAAAGTATATAGGCCTTTTCCCCTTTCTTGTACTGCTTAAACTTTTTAAATTAAGTACCTGACCTAGCCTCAAAGAACAATTTTATGGAGAAATGACAAAAAAAAGCACAAAAAGGTGTAAAATTGTAAAAAGTGCAAACAAGGCATGAGGTTTGGAAGGAATAAAAAGTTAATATAATAAAATATATTAAATAGAAGAGCAAAAACTTTAGGGTAAAATGATTAAATAATGTATGAATTAAAAATGGTAAAAAACAATATAAAGAGTAAAAGAAGTAAGAGGGGTAGAAAGGGTAAAAGGGGGGGTATAATGAAACACTTAAAATCCCGACCTTTCAGCTCCACTCGTTCTTGCACAAAGTCTACCATAGATCTTGATTCACACCTTCACCAGAAATAGAAAGCGGAGGCTGCCTGAGTGACGTAGCAACTCACATGTTGTATGTTGACCCATGAGGCATTGAAACGCTAACTAGAAACCGCTGATTAACCACGTATTTATTTTCTAGGGGATAAACATATATTTTAGATCATTCTTTCAATGGATGTTTTCAATTATAACGCTGTGTCATTGCACAATCCATTACATCGATACACACGGAGTAGCGGGCTAAAGAGCCATTAGCACATACACTCAAAAATACCCTATTTATGATCATCACTACAAATCTAAGAACTGATAAATTCAAATAATCGGTTGCAGATATAAACTCACGGTGATATCGTGTTGCTATAAAGGGCCAAGCTCCAGGAAAATTGCTCCAGATGACCATTCAAAACTTCCGGGAGCAACTTCTTAACACACCTTGCTCGCTTGCTAGGCTCGACAGATCGGCCCTATTATCTTTACAGCCTGGATTTCTGGCAGCTCACCTTTAACTATTTGTTAACTTATTGTTCCAGTTATGGGTGACCTGGTGGTCTAGGGGTAAGGTGTCAGACTTCTGTGCTGGCAGCCGGGGTTCGATCCTCGGTCCCGGCACAAATTTATCTGATTACCAAACCCTTCCTTCACCTCTGACAAGACATCTTGTGAATGTGAGGAATGCCAGGTCTCCACCGTGGTTCGGATTCCACGTTAAACTGTAGGTCCTCCATTTCATCTCACAATCACCCTACCATTACACATTAGCGTAAGTGCGTATAACCCGAACGGGTAGTAAGACGCGGTGCTGATAGTAATAATATTAATAATAGTTCCAGTTCTAAGAACTTAACCTATGTATCGTATAGCTAATTATGGAGTTAACTCATGCTAGCAAGTCCATTTAACTCTATAGTTATATCCAAATTAAATTGCCGTTGTATTCAGACAAACTCACCTTCATTTTAAAATGAGTGTTTGTTCTTTTTTTTAACGAGTTACACCTTTTCTAACTAAGACACAACCATACTTGTCTTGGCTGCAAGTCGAGTTAAGGTGTTCCACACCTAACGCTCCCGTTTGGGACAGCAGTCTTAGGTTACTCTAACAATTCCCAACAATAACCAATGGAATGTTTGTCTATAACCACGTCATACACTTTGTATTATTTCCGCCTTGATTGAACTACAATATACTGATTGGTTAAACTTGCATATCTCTCTCATATGTTTTATCTAACCTTTCCCTTGTGTATGATCATATATTTAACTTTATTACTCATCAAACATCCTTCTTTGTATACCCCTGTTACTGTATTTGTCCCTTCTTCTGTCTAATAGGAGAAGAGGTGGTACGACAGGCTGTTTCAGATCTCCTCACAACTGCCAGTGAAGCTGTTTGCTAGCCTCTGTCTAATAGGAGAAGAGGTGGTACGACGGGTTGTTTCAGATCTCCTCACAACTGCCAGTGAAGCTGTTTGATAGCCTCTGTCTAATAGGAGAAGAGGTGGTACGACGGGCTGTTTCAGATCTCCTCACAACTGCCAACAAAGCTGTTTGCTAGCCTCTGGCTGTAGAGCACATACGTCATCAAAGGCGCATGCGCACTGATTTGAGATAGTTGGTTCTGATATTTGATTGGTTCTCCCGTGCTGAATATCTCAGACAAAGCAGTAATATCATTTGTGTTCTACTTACTTTAAGTGGATGTTCCCTGATACAAGCACCATGCTTCGACAAACTATTCTGCAAGTATGGCGGAGGCAAAGGCGTGTCAGTTTTAACAGACGTCTGAANCTCGATGTTGAAGAAGAACCTCACTGTCGTTGGTTCAATGCCTCGAGCTACAAGCACTACTGCCCTAGCGGAATTCCTAGGCAACTCTTTCTCCACTTTTCCCCCTCTTCCTACCCCTCCCCCTTCCTTCCTTTTCTCTCATTATATGCCCATATTTGGTCCTGTTTGGAGTCAGAAAAAAAGAGTATATAACGGATGACCCCAAGGTTCGTTCTACTGTAGTTCATCATATTATATCCTCGAAGGAGGAACCTTTGCTCCAGCACCTGAAGAAGAAACTGGTGGTCTTAATATTTGGGTCGTGGGTCTCACCACCTCGACGCCGAGGGAATATCGTCTGATGTTCCAAGTATTCAGCAAATATCCAAGTCCTTCAGACTTGTTGTAGTAGTCAAGAAGGCTAATTTTGTTTCTGTCAGTCGAAGCGGCTATAATTTTTTCCAAGTCCTTCAGACTTGTTGTTTTGGTCAGAGTGACTAAGTTTTGTTTTGTGTCAATCTGACTTAATTTCTTTAGTAATATAGTCTGACTATATAGTTTCCCTATGTCCATATAATATAGATTAAATACAGAGGTATTGAGCTATATACGTAATAAGGACCTTTGTTTAAGGTTTCTCTTCTCCATAAGTTCATTATTCCGTTTTAAGTCCTTATGACTTCACAATATTCTATGACGGCGTGGACGTCATGCTCACGTGTTCAAATTTTTGTCTGGCTACAAGCAGGTTGTCTAACGTTTTTGAGGAACTAGTTAGGTCAGTATCTCACAGCATTCTTGTTGGCACCCCTTTTTCTGTGTTACTATTTTGGGTGCGCAAAGTGTGGAGTATGACTAGTTTTGTGTAGTGGCCCTAACAGATAGTATTTTCATTTGCCCCTTGTTGGAACCTCATTGGTCCAAATATAAAGTTAGTGTGTACAAGAATTGATGTATACCCCAGGAAGTGGGTAGTGGTATAAATGTACTATTGAGTGCTCAGGCAGTACCCACTGGGAAAGGCCCGGCTATAGTACCCTTCTGGTGGTAGTCTGGTGCTAGCCCGGCTGTTTTGGAAGCCAATACTCTCTATCAGTTTAACTTCCTTTTAACTGTTACCGCGTCGTCTTGGACACGTATTCTCCAGTGCTACGGGAAGCTCTTATATTTTTGGAGGTGTTAAATCCTATCATATTTGTCAGTTTAAAACAAAATGTTTCCTTTATACTTCTAAGAGTTACATGATTTCCCTAACCAATTTAACTGACATTTAATGCTGTTTATCATACTTAGGACCTGCAATTAATTGTAACCCTATATCATCTTTTTATTTTTTTATAATAAAGATATTACTGTTACCTATTTATTTCTCTTACTCTTATGAAATATTTCCCATTCCATATGTTTTTATACAAATTTTACTTTGTAATAGCTATCGTTACCTCATCTACATATTAGAGTGAATGGGAAGAAACGATACATAAATTTACCCAATTTTATAGTTTTTATATATTTTTTTAACATACTACCCTTTTTAACCTCTTATCATTTTTAATATTTTAATACATTTTATTCTGCTTACAAATTTCATTTTTACCCTTTTTAACATCTTTTTGTGACTATCCTGTCACTTTTTAATTTTTCAAAATTTTTAATTTTTTTAACCCTCTTAACCTTTAAATAGTTTTTTTTATTTAATTTACTTTTCAAATTGTAACCACTATTACCAATTTGGTTTAACTGTGCCCTTTTTTCCCCATTTTAAGGTTTGGTATTTTTGTGCTTTTGGTTCTATTATCATTTATTGTTAGCCCTACATTTACCCCTTTAAAAAAAATTCTCTTTTTTTGCATTTCCTTCTTACATCTTTTAAGATTAGTTATCTGGCTAAGACCTGAATATATATCTTAGGGTAAAAAACGTAATAATGTGTAAAAGAGGCAAAAGGGTGTAAAGGATATTCTGAGAAAATAGTGTAACTCTAATATAAGTTAAATAAAGTGTGAAATAAGCCAGTAAAATGTTTAAAAATTATAAAATAGATTAAAGATTAAAAACGGTAAATAATATAATATAAATTGTAAAATTCCCGCCTTGAGGTGCACATGTTCATTCCTAGTATCTACTAATTTTTAAATTTCAGACCTCTGGCTGATGTAGATACCACGAAAAGTCTATGGAAAACCTAAAAACTCTTCATTTTAATAATCTATATAGAATAATATCCCCCCTTCACATTTTAAAATGTAAAGTTATGATACTTCTGTTTATTTGTGTTGAATTTAAATACCATGCTTTTAAGTTATCAATATCAGTTGAGATAAGGTATCGGAATAGTTGTATTAAAATTTAGAATGGGCAAAGGGGGACTATGATCATTTTTGGCAAATGTCAGTGTATTTTCTTGAATAATAATATACTTCTTTTTCATAAGACTTATTAAACCATATAGTGATGGATATCGTCTCTTTGATGAAAGCAGTCTAATGGAAGAGGACAATACAAGATAATTGATATTTTTCATTTTAACCGTATTATTATAAGACACACGTCTACATTCATATCTTGTGTATTTATAGAACTACAAACTATAACTGAAATTGTTAGAAAAAATTCTCCCTCCATCAGTAGTTTATTAATATTTTCAGCCTGCCATGTAAACCTTCAGTACATTCAACGCTTCAGGCTTTAGACTATTTGAACAAGATTTTGCATCATTGTAAGAGACATTATTTAAAAGGTGGCCAGTAAATTATCGAATATTATTATATGGAAATTCATTTTAATTAAATATAACTGTCTAGAACAAACAATATTTCCAATTTTAAAATTGACATATACATCATAACTGTTTACTTAGTATTTATTGTAAAACCTATTAGAGCAGTTATGACACGATTATTAGAGGAAATGACTGGGTTTACGAACATATTTTAAATTAAATGATCTTGATATACTTTATTAAATCTATATCTTAATTTATGTTGTTTGTCACACTTTTAAAAACATTTAAAACCATTATTCTTAAAAGTAATCACCATCCTGGTTCTATTTTATTACTGTCTTAGTGAAAATTGGTCAAGGTCTTTGATGTAGGACGTTAAAATATTATATCAATAGTAGGCTACCAACTACACCTGAATTCATCTTTAGCGGCTGGTCAATAAACGTGATTAAAGCCCGTGAAACATTTACAATTTTAATTATCAAGGCTGGCTGGCTTGTTAAATTACCATTATTAATTTAACGGGTGCTATAAACTCATTTTAATTGAAAATTTGAATGAAAATCACCCACTGAAACTAAACTCGAAAACATTGTTGACATAGCTGAGTGTATACTCTTGAGAATGTAGCTATCCCACCAATCGGATCAATCGAAACAATCTATGTTCTCACAATAAATAAATATATATTTTGAAACTAGGGCTTACATTTATTATTGCCTTCACCATTTTTAACCAAAATAACCAAAGAGCAATCATTTAGGTCCGAGGAAGGTAATTTATAGTATGGTTACAGCCCCACTAACACATTTGTGTTGAATCTTTAAATGTCCACAGGATAGGCGTATTTCACTAGATGTCCGGTGTTCGGATCCTGGCTGGCTCAATATACGTTTTGATCGCTCTCGGCACGTGTGCTAGTACATTCCCTTCAATGTTTTGGGATAAGGTTATTATTGCATATCACTTAATGTATTAAATTATTACTATATTTATTAATAAAGATCTAGTTTAATTGAAATACGTGGTTGAGATAAACATATTTATTACAAATTGTGTGCTTACCCGGAGTAATATGGCAATTGCTTTTTAAAACAACTTTATATTAATTTCTGTTTTAATTCCCAGGTGTTAGATATCTGGTTGTCTTCTTAGAACAATATTGACTCGCAACTTCATTAAAATTCAATGATATCTACAATCAAATTATTTTTACTCATAATCAACGTTTCCTTTAAAACACATCTCCAAATTCTAAATTAGATTGCTGTGAAGAGTGAGATAGAAAGTAAGAAGTTGTGGGAGCTATAGAAAGATATAAATAAGAAAGCAAAGAAAGTAGTAAAGGAGAATAAAGATAAAAAGAGATTAAAATAAGGAAAAAGAATGAAAAATGATTTTGAATGAAATGAGGTGTTCAGAAAGTGGGTAAAGAGAACGAATAAAGGAGTGCAAGGAAATATATATGGCTTTCAGAATGAACGTGTCGAGAATATTTGGTATGAAAACAGTACAAGAGAGTGGTGGAGGGAGTATTTTGAGTCATTTTATGACGAATAAATAGATAAAGTAGCAGACAATATGTAAAATGTTAAGATGACTGAAAGAATTAACGAGGTTCAGTTATTAAAAACTATGTAAGTGTTAAAGAATGAAACATATGTGGGTATGTGGAGGATAGATGGAGTAAGTAAGTGTGGGGGCCCAGTACGACTTGCCAGAGTGTGTGAGTGGGTCTATGTATGTTGTTCCTAATTACTGGAAGAATGTAGTAGTCATTGTTCCTTGTACAAAGCAATGGTAGTAGGTGTAAATATAACAATTACAGGGCAACTAGCCCGTTGAATATTCCAGGTAAAGTTTTTGGGAGAGTTCTGATTGAGAGGATACACGCAGAAACTGTAATCAAGATTTGGGAGGCCCACTGTGGTTCATGGACCAGATATATGTATTGCAACAAGTGATTGAGAAATATATAGCAGTAAGGGAGAACTTGCGTTGTGCATTTGCTATATTGCTTCCCATGATAGCATTTTAACACAAATGCGCCCCTCTTTAAAAAGTATTTAACACGAAATGCGTCACCGTTTATAAAGGGTACTACCCAAATTGCGTTCTTGCTTGATGTAGGTTAACTTTATGGTATAATTCAATAATAGCTTATAGTACCTTTTCTTGATTACCTTATTTTATACAAGTATTATGACCAACAATATTAAACGAGATATTGTGTTTTTTAAACTATATAAGAATGAGAACATCATGTAATAATCCTGGTAAAACTAATTGAAAATTTTAATTTGTTGTAGCTTTGTATCTAACACTAATTGTCTGCTTTGTGTCCAGTGGTAAATGTTTGTAACACAAACCAAAATAACTGATTAGTTTCAGAATTCATAATTTGTTCCCCCATGAAGACTTCTTTGTGTACCGAAACTGAAATATGTTTGAGTGTGAGTATTTTGGAATGAAAATACTCGCAGCAATTTGTAGTGCGATGTGCAGAAAGAGATTTATCTTCTCAGACGTGGGGTGGAAATTTTTCAATCACTGCTACGTACGTTTCTGATATGTATTCAATAAAGTTTCTTACTATTTTCATCGTCGGATGGACCATCAATGAGTTAATCAGTAAAGCTGTCATCCACGTCGCCAGAATTGTATTTTAAAAATAGTCTAATTCCAGAACCCGTAGCCTTATATTCTCGAGAAAGGTTTGATTGCTGGATTTCCCTCCTCCAACCCTAGCTCAAATAATCCAACAGCTTCTGATGAACCTGTTCATAGTCATTAGTGCTGTAGATGGAGCAGAGTCAAAACCAGGCTCACGATATTTTAAAAACAAGTGTTGCAGATCTGCAGTGTAAGTGTTTGCGGTTTTGTTTGGAAGCAAAAATAAGACCAAAGAAAGGCGTGGACACGTCATATCTACTCCCTATAATGGTAAATAATTACATAAATAGCTTTGGAGAAACATGGAATGCTCGTCCATCTAAATTACGCTAAGCTGTGACCAAATTTTCAATCTTACTATCGTAAAGAAAAGAAAATGGTTTTCTCGACATTATTCACTAATAAAAAATTGTTCTTCGTTACTGGTCTTAATATCCAGCTTTTTTTTAAAGAAGAATGCAGTTTTCTCGGGGTTTTTGGCAGCGTAGGCAGAACTGAAGATCGAACTTGGCGGATGTTGTTACGAGTCCGGTTTAAATCATAGGAAGTTATAAATTCAATATCATCTTTCCGTAATTTTTGATGAATCAGTTTTATTCGTCGGTCACATATAGTACCTTCCCCTGCCTTTTGTTTTATACTGTTACTAGCTTTCTGGCGGTTAAGTACATAATCGCTATTATTCTCATGGCTATGTTGTCGTGAACTATTACAAATGTCGCTACTAGAAGACAGATTATTAGAACAGAGCCCCCACTGAATGTTATTCTTCAAAATTGTATGGAACCTGAACGTATACTTATCAATAACGTACATTTGCTCTACACATTCTCCAACCACAAGACCAGAGATTTCAGAGATTTACAAACTATCATCCATTTTTTCACCGCGCAACTATCTTGCTTAAGACAAAATATGAAACCTATTGGAACATGACTTGAAGGTTTAACAAATCCAGCCATGAAGGTACCTTTGGGGAAGGTTGGGACGAAATTAGTTTTTATACCAAAAATGTGCAAAGAAGTTATTATTATTATTAGCACCACGTCTTACTACCCGTTCGGGTTATACGCACTTACGCTAATGTGTAATGGTAGGGTGATTGTGAGATGAAATGGAGGACCTACAGTTTAACGTGGAATCCGAACCACGGTGGAGGCCTGGCATTCCCCACATTCACAAGATGTCTTGTCAGAGGTGAAGGAAGGGTTTGGTTATCAGATAAATCTTTGTCGGGACCGAGGATTGAACCCCGGCCACCAGCACAGAAGTCTGACACCTTACCCCTAGACCACCAGGTCACCAACTGCAAAGAAGTTAATTTGTCTACTTAGAATTATCGGGACGCAGTTCGTATAATTCATATCAGAGTATTCAAATTGGTGACACAATCCAATGTTGCTAAGAATAGGTGTAGATTAACAGATTCTGGAACCTATAACCAAAGTATCGTAGCTATATTCAAATGTACAATTTGTTTGTCCTTAATGGTAGTAGTTTTTCCTTAGCAGACCAAACTATGGCCCTCTCTTATAAGATAAACCATTGTGGAACCCTGAAAGGTAAGTTTTTTTGATGGAAGAGCACGAGAAATATCCGTGCCTCTTGAAGTTTCATAGAAAACAATACTTTTATCCAAAATAAATAAAATATTGCTCCAATAAAGACATAGACTGTAACTTTCTAACATTATAGTCTCAAAATATTTTAAATATTTGTAATAGCATAATACTAATTGATGAGTTACATTTTAAATAAAGAGATAAATATCTCAGGGAATTCTAGGACACTCTTGACAGATATTCGAAAACTTTTGAGATGAGCATATTAATAAAATTAAGCTTCTACTGGAGAAATATTTTATTTATTTTAACGAAAGATTTTACTAGCAGTAAAAACTGCAAGAAAATACAGCCCTTAGCTCGTTATACTATCATCTCACCTTAAACAGAAACGAAGGCAAAGTTTTATTTTAATTAATCAGTTAAAAATAATTAGTCTATAAGCTAAACTCTCAATATTAAATTACAAATTTAATGTTAATGTCTTCAAATATTATCAAATGGGTATTTATTTATACTATCAAATCCAAGCAAAAGTGGCACAAAAATTTGAGTAGAAATTAAAATACAGATAATTTTATTTAATAAGGAACTTGTCTTGAGTATAGCACTATAGTACTAGCAGTTCCGGATATACGTTCGGGGGAGAGGGGGTAAGGATAGGGGGGTGGTATGGTCGACTTTTTTTACTTTTGGTAAAAATTGTTGTAGTTTTATTTATGGTTCCGGATATACGTTTGGGGGATAGGGGTGGTATGGTCGACTTTTTTTACTTTTGGTAAAAATTGTTGTAGTTTTATTTATTGTTACACATCTTCAGTTCTCCACATTTATATTAAAGTCCTCTTTTGTTAAATTCAGGTACATAAAATAGGTCGATCAATTTGATAAATCTGACAAGAGATTCTTAAAGAAATATATTTGATTTAAATATTATTTATTTTCATTAATAAAGAAAAATTAGAGTTTTGAGAGATATTTCAATTAGCAACTATCATACTATTTGAATAAGCAGCAAAGTATTAATTTTCTTGAGCAAAGTTCTAAAATTCATTTTGAAGGTTTTCTAGCTCGTTGTTTAAATTTGTAAAGCCACCGAATAAAATGAATATATATATACAATTTTATTGAGCTTGGCTACATAGTTGATGCAATTTAACTCTTACACGAGCACTGCTCCTTATCATACTTTCAAAATATTTGTTAATTCTTTTAAAATATACTATTTCTGAGTTTATGTTTTTCTCTTTATACTGTGTTTAGTGGCCATAGCAAATAAAGAATTGAATAGTATACGAACTATATTTATTTCCTATTTGCAGATACTCCTATATTTTCTAGTATAAGTAGGAGAATTATATTTACAAAAAATAAATTTTAACTCAATTTAATACAAAACGTTTGATAAAATCGGTGAATCTTTAATCGCTTATGGTATACTAACTTGAGCGAGATATAATTTTAATTTAGTTCAAATTATAATTTTAGTCACTCAATATTTTGTATTACATATAGTTATTTTTGCAGTAATTAAAATTATTTTATATAGTTATTCCTAGTTAAAAATGTTATCTTTCTTTAGCTATACATTGTTTATGATTTCTTATAGTTCTTTATGTAGCATCTCTCTATTATATTTTACAACGCCAAACTTTTAAGACAGAGAGCACGTTTATATTTAGTAAATAAAATCCATCGTGACCAAATAAACAACAATGTATTGTGATGTTCTGAGTGTACCATATTTAATTAAACTGACTGTCCTTGTCTCACCAAATACATCTATATATAAGCGAGAGCCCTGCATGACTGACTCACCACTCATCATTAATTCTCACACATCTCACGAAACTAGAGGGGTGAAATTTGGCACTGGAAGGTGTTTATTATAAGCTATTGGGAAAAGTTAAGATGTTTCATTCTAATGTTTTGTGATTAAGGGGGTGAAATCGGAGTGGCTACCCTAATCAACAATATTGCTTTATAAACTCATTTTAAGCGTTTAGAGGGTAATAATCCGATTAGTTTTTTCTAATAACGCCTTTGAAAAAATATAGCAATTATTTTAACACCGTAGTTTCTTCCAGGGGCTGTAATAAATGAATACAGACAATAAATTAAAATTTATAATTACGTTTGAATATGCAACTCCAAGAGACGGTGAATTTAATACGGTTAATTTATACTGAATTGTGTGTTGTTTGTAGTGTGTGTGTGTGTGTGTGTGTGCGTGCTATTGAGAGGGCCCGGCCCAGGGTGGTATATGATGGTGAGGAATGCGGGGAGGGGGAAGGGGGACCTGTCCAGCCAAGCTCAGTCTATAATGCCCCAGGAAGTAGGCAAGGGGGCCTGCCAAAAAATAAAACTCCCCATGGGAAACGATACATGGGACCTCCTCGCGGTGTTTCTCGGCCAGCGCTAAGAACCAAACCATTAAGCTTCAAACAAAAATCTCTTATTTTCATCCAAAAATAAATGATAGCACAACACCCCGTGTAAAGAACGGGCATTCAGCTAGTTTCAAATAAATCTATCCAGATAGAGCCATTTATTTCGTGCATTATAGCTGCTTTTTGACGAATTTCTCCATTCATATAATTTCAAGACAATCTTTATCTAATAAAATGTTAGATATGATTAAATGTTTAGATTTGTGGACTTAATTAACATCGATAATATTGACAATAGAAACATAAAGATAGTTTATTAATATTATAAGATTAATTTAATAACATTTTATTTTATTTTACCTCTGATGGAAGCTTGCGTATTCTAGACGAAGAGTGTTTTGTAGCTATTACAATAATGTCCGTACCTCTCCATAGAGTCGCTAGTGCTAGGTGAGATGGCTGCTGGCCTTACATCCCTGCTGACACGCACGTTACTGGCGGACGGATATTGACCAGTAGCTTACAATACAATATGTTTACATATCCAACAATCCATTACTTTTTTTTTTATCAACTTATGAAGGTTTATTAGTTGTACGGCGCAAACTTTCTGCGCATTGACATTTCCAATAAAGTGCGTCACAGGTTTTATATGAGATCTAATCGACCCCAAGCGTGACTTGCGGCTTGTGTTGGAACTAGACCATCCAAGTGGCTGTCACAGGACGTTATTAGTCGCTTTCCAAGTTCACCTTTGCTATTTACCTTAGATCCATCGCCTCTGATAGCAACAGCTCATAAGAACTCATGCGCGTTATTAATTACCTCTCTAGGTGACCTGGCGGTCTAGGGGTAAGGTGTCAGACTTCTATTCTGGCGGCCGGGGTTCAATCATCGGTCCCGGCAAAGATTTATCTGATTACCAAACCCTTCCTTCACCTCTGACAAGACATCTTGTGAATGTGGGGAATGCCAGGCCTCCACCGTGGTTCGGATTCCACGTTAAACTGTAGGTCCTCCATTTCATCTCACAATCAGCCTACCATTACACATTAGCGTAAGTGCGTATAACCCGAACGGGTAGTAAGACGTGGTGCTAATAATAATAATCTCTCTAAATATTAAATACGAGGGTTCATATGTATAGCATATTAGGAATATTAAAAGTAATTTTGATAAATGTAGACATTTTGTTTGAAGAACCAATATCCAAAAAAATTATAAGAACGTTTTTGAGAAGTTTTATAATAATGTGTCAAAACGCGGATATAAAAACAGTGATGCATATTACAACATTCACACCATATCAAGATTATATTTAAATACTGCTGAGTCAGATTCACACATTTGATTATAGTGTGTTGTATTGTAATGTTAAATTTGATGGTATGGTGCACTGCATAGATTTTACCTCCCCTTAATCTTGATAGAGAGATATTTACTAAAAACTCATAAAATTGGCGAAAGAAAACAATGGGCAGGAACAATCCACTAAGAGCATATAGTTCAGATTATATAATGTTATATAAACAGGGAAGTAAGAGATACATTTCTGTCTTCCAAAGAACATCGCAATCAATTTCACGTTTATAGCTATTGGTTTTATAAAAATGCATCCCAAATTCAAATAGTTTTTATTTTTATAAATGGTACAGCTTTACAATGATAGATTATTTTATTCCTCAAAAAGTTTCCGATATATGTTCAATTCATGAGTAAAAATGATTTAATATTTAAAACACTTCCCAGATATACATATCAAGAAAAATTGTTAAAGCCATTTTGAAAATAATTTGAGTTTTCGAAAATCATTCCTAAATAAAAGAAACCCTTTATCGAATTTTCACCCGAAACAAAAAGTGAGCAGTGTTGTTGGTCTCAGATATCATTGAAGCCTACTGTTGCGCAAATATAATATTGACCACCCAATGAACAGATAGGTAATAGGCTTGATACAAGATCAAGAAAGGTTTGGGTTGTAATAAAGCTAATTAAGCATCAAAATATATTATCACCTGACCATATATTTGAAAAATTTGATTGTTAAATTACCAAAATTAATACATAAGTTTGGCTATGATGTTTAAACTTGATGTGGCCTGTATAGTAGTTTAAGTGCTTGATATTTATACATCAATTAAATAACATTTTGGGTACCTTCATTAAGAATAATATTTTAAGCAATATTTAAGTGATATTAATAAAAATATAGATTAAAATGAAATCAGTCTAAATACCTTCATCAATCTTGTCCATTTATTTTCTCAAAAAATAGAAAAAGATGCATTAATAACAAGTTTTAAGATACAATGATATATATTCGGTATTTTTTAAATAATAATGGATTATAGGTAATTACTCAGAGTTGGCTTATAGCTCTGAGTACTTCGTGGTAGCCAACTTACATACACAAATTGTTTCAAACTTGCAAACTAAACATTGTTAATTATAGAGATTACTCACCATAGAGTTAGGAATGGAATGATTTATTAACTAGCATGACAAATAAATTACGAAACACATGAATATTGTTTGAATATGAGTATAGCCAGTGGCCCCAAAAATTAAGGCAGCCTTAAGTGTGTACCTGAAAGCACGATGAAAGCATAACCAAGCAATAAAAAAAACACGTGTCCCTGTGAAAGCTCACATACAGAGCCAGACTCTTGGAAAGACAGCTTTCAGGGCCCACAAATCCTGGTCTATTTTTTTACATACAGTGAACGAACTCTGGCGCTTTGTGTGGTCACGCCCTGCTGTCTATAATATCGCTCGTAGCATGACTTGAGAACACAGTAAACACTATAGGGCACTATCCACCTCCACAAACAAGAGAAAAGTCCCCCAAACTCTATTGAAGACTCCGCGAGTCCTACGTATCAACAGGTGAGGCACTATTGAGGACTCCGCGAGTCCTTCGTATCAACAGGTGAAGCACTATTGAGGACTCCGCGAGTTCTAAGTATAAACAGGCGAGGCACTATTGAGGACTCCGCGAGTCCTACGTATCAACAGGCGAGGCACTATAGAGGACTCCGCGAGTCCTACGTATCAACAGGTGAGGCACTATTGAGGACTCCGCGAGTTTTACGTATCAACAGGTGAGGCACTATTGAGGACTTCGCGAGTCCTACGTATAAACAGGCGAGGCACTATTGAGGACTCCGCGAGTCCTACGTATCAACAGGTGAGGCACTATTGAGGACTCCGCGAGTTCTACGTATCAACAGG
>CABFVX010003230.1:50079-77262 GCA_902151425.1 Timema shepardi
ATGTCTGGTTAATATATAGGATGTCTGGTTAATATATAGGATGTCTGGTTAATATATAGGATGTCTGGTTAATATATAGGATGTCTGGTTAATATATAGAATGTCTGGTTAATATATAGGATGTCTGGTTAATATATAGGATGTCTGGTTAATATATAGGATGTCTGGTTAATATATAGGATGTCTGGTTAATATATAGGATAATTACTAATGACGTCCGCCGTTTGGTTTCAAGCTCGCGGCTCAAAACACTACCTTTTGCAGTGTTTTTCAGCTTATGATTAATTTATATTTTCATTGAACCAACTTTAAACGGTTCCTAGATATTGGATATTACGAAAATAATGAAAAAATAATTTGACTATATAAAACTAATTCTCTGCCTGTCTGTTATAAACAATGGTAGGCCTGAAAATGGGAACCAATAATTAATTAAACATATAGATAATATAGGTTGTGTATTTGTTGTTTTTATGTAAGACTCTATGCGCTATAACTGAACAATCAAAATAACTGGAAATATTAAATCATACAAATATAATTAGATGTTGCTCACCAGTTGCACATCCACTCCCAACCCATTGTACTCTGCTAGCATCTGTGGAAGATTAAGATTACACAATTGGAGGAGGAAATGAGGATCTAGAAATTTACAAAACTTATTTATAAAGCTACAGCTCACTTTAGTATGAGATTTAAATTTGTCAGATAGGTATTAGAGCTACCCCGAATAGATTTATTTGATGATAGAGTTATATCTTCCAGATGCAGAGGTCTGAAATTTAAAAAAACAGCTGGACTCTATGCATGAACATGTGCACCTCAAAGCTGTTATTTTAAAATGTATACTTTCTATTTTGTAATATCATTACATTCATTAAAATATAAACATTCCTCCCGAGAAGCGCCGGGTACTTCAGATATTTATATGTATAGTAATTGTATGGAATTAAAAATTGGTAATTCTTTTAAAAATGAGTATATATTCTGATGGAGACGTGAAAGACAAAAATGAATGAAATTTTTGTAATTACATCAATACGTCCCTAGGCCTTAATGTTTATATTAACATACCTGATATAGCAACTTATAGCATCAACACAATCTTAAGGTAATTTAATCAGCAAGTTGTTTCTTCTTGACAAGAAATCAGCCACGTTTAGGTTCCCGACCAAAGCAAATATCTAGGAACACCTAAACCAGCAGCCAACTTCCCAATATGAACCCTAGTTTAAACCTTAAAGATTAGAATCCTACCTTCATTGTTTATATCATGATGGAACTTATATTCTGAAGTAATATTGATAGTCATGCTGACTCTATTATATATGGGGACATAGAAAAGTAGAGTCACTTCCCAGCTGAGGATGGAAGAATGTGTGGGGTTTGGTGCACCCCAAGTTGGTGTCCTGGGAGGTCATCCAGCTCTTCCGATAGCCCCACTCAAACAAATCACATCAAATAAAATTGACTGCAGTTGTGTAAGTATAGAGGTCTTTAACAAAACCACGATGACTTCCAAGTAATGTGTTTTACATCAAATAAAAAAAATTACTTATAGCAATGCTAAAAAAATGGAATCTTGGATATGTTATAGGTTCCTAGACTGTTGATTAAAGTTGAGATAAAAACACTGAATATTGAAACAAGAAACCCTAACTTAAGTAATATCTGTTGCTATCATTTATAGCGAGAACACAAAATAAAGAATATATATATATATATGTTAATAAGGGGAAAGAGGGGGAAAAGTTGATCATAGGAAGACCGGATTAGACATACCTTACACACTGCCTTTGATCTGGTAGCTATTTTATTAAAAACACATAAACAATATCCAGATCACCGAGTTGACACAAATATTACTTACACAAAAGTATATTAGAATATAGAATCATGATATATAGTTTAATTACACACAATAAAAGGTTGCACACTGAATCAACATAGACCTATGCAGCTGGTGATGGTGGAGAGTGACAGGAACTATTTGCTTGAAGGAGAGGCAAAGAAGAGTTCGTTTTATGTCAATCAACTCTATTTGCTTGAAGGAGAGGCAAAGAAGAGTTCGTTTTATGTCAATCAACTCTATTTGCTTGAAGGAGAGGCAAAGAAGAGTTCGTTTTATGTCAATCAACTCTATTTGCTTGAAGGAGAGGCAAAGAAGAGTTCGTTTTATGTCAATCAACTCTATTTGCTTGAAGGAGAGGCAAAGAAGAGTTCGTTTTATGTCAATCAACTCTATTTGCTTGAAGGAGAGGCAAAGAAAAGTTCGTATCATGTCAATCAACTCTATTTGCTTAAAGGAGAGGCAAAGAAGAGTTCGTTTTATGTCAATAAACTCTATTTGCTTGAAGGAGAGTCAAAGAAGAGTTGGTTTTATGTCAATCAACTCTATTTGCTTGAAGGAGAGGCAAAGAAGAGTTCGTTTCATGTCAATCAACTCTATTTGCTTGAAGGAGAAGGCAGAGAAGAGTTCGTTTTATGTCAATAAACTCTATTATCTTGAAGGAGAGGCATAGAAGAGTTCGTTTCATGTCAATCAACTCTATTTGCATAAAGCAGAGGCAAAGAAGAGTTCGTTTCATGTCAATCAACACTATTTTCTTGAAGGAGAGGCAGAGAAGAGCTCGTTTTATGTCAATAAACTCTATTTTCTTGAAGGAGAGGCAGAGAAGAGTTCGTTTCATGTCAATCAACTCTATTTGCTTAAAGCAGAGGCAAAGAAGAGTTCGTTTCATGTCAATCAACTCTATTTTACTTGAAGGAGAGGCGGAGAAGAGTTCGTTTCATGTCAATAAACTCTATTTTCTTGAAGGAGAGGCATAGAATAGCTCGTTTTATGTCAATAAACTCTATTTGCTTAAAGGAGAGGCATAGAATAGCTCGTTTTATGTCAATAAACTCTATTTGCTTAAAGGAGAGGCAAAGAAGAGCTCGTTTTATGTCAATAAACTCTATTTTCTTGAAGGAGAGGCATAGAAGAGCTCGTTTTATGTCAATCAACTCTATTTGCTTGAAGGAGAGGCAGAGAAGAGTTCGTTTTATGTCAATCTACTCTATTTGCTTAAATGAGAGGCAAAGAAGAGTTCGTTTCATGTCAATCAACCCTATTTGCTTGAAGGAGAGTCAAAGAAGAGTTGGCTTTATGTCAATCAACTCTATTTGCTTGAAGGAGAGGCAAAGAAGAGTTCGTTTTATGTCAATCAACTCTATTTGCTTGAAGGAGAGATCAAAGAAGAGCTCGTTTTATGTCAATAAATTCTATTTGCTTGAAGGAGAGTCAAAGAAGAGTTGGTTTTATGTCAATAAACTTTATTGGCTTGAAGGAGAGGCAAAGAAGAGTTGGTTTTATGTCAGTCAACTCTATTTGCTGGAAGGAGAGTCAAAGAAGAGTTGGTTTTATGTTAATAAACTCTATTTGCTTGAAGGAGAGGCAAAGAAGAAGTTCGTTTCATGTCAATAAACTCTATTTGCTTGAAGGAGAGGCAAAGAAGAGTTGGTTTTATGTCAATCAGCTCTATTTTTTTTTGATAAAAATCAAAATTATATTAGTCAATTTTTGAATGTTTATAGGGAATGTAAATTTTATGGATCAGAAAATTCTGAAAGAGATACCTATAATTTCTTTAAAAAAATTAATCCAAGACTAATTCTTATCTTATCATTTATAATAGGTTGGACCCATCTCATGGTACAAAAGTAAGGATAAAATTGACATTTTTCATAGATAGTCTTACAAATTCGTATTCATATTTAAAATGTTTAATTAAAATCCATTATTTATGGTCATAGAAAATTCCTGCTTAAGGTGTAGGTGATTTATTTAATAGCATTGGACATATTTTTGTAGATAAAATGGAGCAGAGGGGCGGGAATATTATATTCATCGACATTTTGATAGTAATCACCATTTGAACACCAAACCAGCTGACCTGATCAGTTGATCATATTATTACCGATAATACTCAAAAATTAAGCATCATGCGTTCGGTAGACAAGAAGAGCTCAATTCTAGTACGCTATTCTAGTGCAATATTTTTGGATGGTAATGTGTTGAATAGTGACTTTATTTTCATTTTTCGATTATTTTATCTCAACAGAATTAAAATAAAATCGGTAACCAAATAATGAGCAAAAACTTGAAATAAACATAGAGAGTTAGAATACAATAAGATTACGGTCTAATTTTCAATCTCTCTGCTCTATAAAATAGCAACGGCCTAATCTGAGCAACTATGATGTATGGAACTATTCCTTCATCTTATGACTATGGAATAATTAATAAAAGAACATTAGATCTACAGTAAGTTTGCTATTAAATTAATAAAACACGTCTATTTGACCATTTGTACAGCTGAGTAATCAAAATTATTTGACCAAAAGTATTTTTTTAAACTGCTATTTGTTCAATTTATTTTTCATATTACTCCGTTTTAGTTAAAATAATATATCGTTGATAGATAACAAACTATACCTTTTTTAAAAATAAAACATGTTACTCACAATAGCGTAGAAGAACTTGAGTAAATATGGGAGCATTATTTTGCGAATATACCTTTTTAGTGTTGTAGGGATTACGAAGAGAGATATCTTTAATGTTATATGCATATTAGAAATATTTTCATAGAAAATATATCCCAATATAGAAATATTAGAAAATATGTATCAAACTGAATCATTGTCATACTTTGAACCATATCTAAGCTAGAAGAAACTATACTCATTACATCTTATACTTTGTAATTATCTAACTCGCATAACAGGAAATTATATAAAATTGATACAGTGTTTGTCGGTTTTATTAATTCATGATTGACGGCAAGATATTTCATACTTCTTAGACGTTGTAATTTGATATAGGGGTGCAATGATTGGTCAGGAAGTCAAGACATGTGATTGTTGCACCTGACCATGAATATAGAGCAGAGGTATTCACTCTAATCACTCTTGTTATATGAGTAAGTGATATTATTGTTGGATCTAGGCGGCTGGGTGTGGACCATCATCTAGTATTAAGTTCACGTTGACGCAACGAGTCCACCAGTGGTACCACGGCCCCAACTCATCACGAGCTATCAGGTAGATCGAGATCCAGAAGCCAAGGACAATGACACCCATGAAGGAGACCACGACACTGTTCATCCAAACCTGCAGAAAACAAGTGAACGATTCCTTGGCGACACTTCTTTTGTATGTCTCAAAGTTCTCACTATAATGATATAGTCTCATTAGTAACACGTGGTGCATACGAGTCCATCTGTATCAATAGTTACAGTCCTACCTAGTTAGTATCAATAGTTACAGTCCTACCTAGTTAGTATCAATAGTTACAGTCCTACCTAGTTAAACACCTGGTTAAAATAGGACTTGAATGAGACAACACAATGGCGTACGTTATGTGAATCAAGTAAACAACTGATCTATTAGTTCTATAGTAACTAATTTCACCAGTTGCTAAAGCGATTTAACGTTAAATCGTAGATTATTAAATTGTATTAGCATTTCCTATAGCTATTTAATACTAAGATAAGTATTATATATTTGGTGAACACTGAAATCTTGGTGTATTAGTTTTTAACTGAATTTTTTGCGTTATTTGAAGCTTACTCTAGCCTGGGGTGTGCAAGGTTGAGCTCTAGGCTGAATGCACTAGATATGATTATGCAATCCTCTCTTTGTGCAAATGTTGTCTCCAGTGGCGGCTCTAGCAGATGAGTGACTCCCCTCCCCCCAACAAAAATAGAGGATTAAATCCAAATTTGTGAATAATAAATTAATTTGGTGTTTTAGGTAGATTAAATCAATATATTTCACTTTTTCCCTTTCTACACAATATTATTAGCAAGTAATTTTCTTTATTTCAGACGGAGACAGTTATTTTTACTCAGATGTGGGGTTCAGATCTCCTGCGGCTGAAGCGCAGTTTATCTGTGTTTTTCTGAGCACACACGAAATGTCAGAGGTCAGCGAGCAATTGCTATTATGGGCACAGTTAAATCTTCAACTATATATTCCCAACGGCAATGCATATTCTCATAAATGGCAGCTGCATCGCTACTTGCTTTCTACTCAGCGGATAAAGTGATGCCCAGCATGACACAGTCACGTGTCTATTGAATGTGTGTAGTACGATGTACTGTACATGTACAATAAACAAACATTGTGTTATGTTTTAAGTAAGTTCACAGTATGTTATTGAAGAGCTAGTCAAATCCAAACACAGGAAAATAAACTTATTATGTGTGTGAAAGGAGACATTTAGTTTTTGTTCAATATAAAATATTGCATTGTCTACTGCAGTTTTTCTACTTATATTTACAATAACTACAATCATGACTTTTGATACTATAAATATATTCCTTGCTATCGATCAAAGTTTCGTACTGTTTATACAAATAATTCTGAAATATTATAGTTTTGTTAGAAAAATATGTAAGTCAAAAAGTCTTTCTTTGCTGACTTGACAAGTATTTCTTGTAAACCTGCACGGTAATAGCAATGTCTGTTCAGGTAATTATATTAATATATATATATATATATATATATATATATATGTGTGTGTGTGTGTGTGTATGATGTTTTTCAGGAAACAGTTCGACCCCAATGATTATAGTAATATTTTGTAAGTGAAAAATGTACCTAATATTTGTACATAATTAATTAACTTGGTTATCTTTGGCTATCTTTGTTCGCTTCCTTAGAAATATTTCTTGAACGCCACTGGTTGTTTCAACTCTTCTCAACCTCACCTATATAAGTATCTTAATATATTAATAAGTAGCACGTTATCGTATACGTAAACATTAACATCAAAATACTTTTTATAAATAGCTATTTATCGGACTTTGACGAAAGTAAGAATAATACAATATTTAAAATGTTAACTGCCTATGAATCAATAGGTAGGTGTATTAAACTCTTAGCTTTATCTACCACGACATTTTGTTAATCTTTCAGGGAAATGAAATAATTCAAATTTACAATAATATACTGTATTTTTGAACATGCTGTGTTTAAAACCAAATACTCTATAGTAGCGAACAGACACGTTACCATCTCGATGAAGGTGTAACCCATCTTCATACTTATTCTGATTGCCTTTTAATTTACCTAGAATTATCCTACATATCATCTCGCGTTAAATAAGCTAGTGTAAGAAACCGGTTGTTATAGACCTACAAACTAAATTATTGATATATAATGGTTATCATTAGGTCTGCTTTATTTAGATTATGTATAGTATTATAATGGATAAGCCTTTAGTGTATTATTGTTTGCTAGGATCGAACCAACAAATATACTGATGTTTACACTTAAATAGTATTTTGTAGCATTAACAGAATAAAATAAAAATACGGTAATTATTTTGTTGTATTTGTTTAATTTACGTATGGTATTGACTACGTTAGACTGTGAGAATCAACTGTATTGCCATAATTTGTTTTTAACCCCAAAATGAATAAAATACGTTATCATCTTCAAACCATACCAGTTGTATACACCAGAGTCACTTTTTCTCCATCAGAAGAGTTAGGCATACCACTCAATAGTCCTCTCAGTCCTTACCACAAGACACTGAATGTCACGTTTATGTATTAACAAGGGGTGCTCACTTTCTTCTGGATTTTGTGGTATCATTGCTTGTCTTATTAGAATCTTGTTGCCTTTTTTTATCTCTGACAAAAATAAGGATATTATTATTATGATATTGGTGGAATGTTGAGTCGTTGATGTAGAAAACGAACTAGAATTAAATGTTTGGCTTTGTGCTCGACAAGTAAAATAAAAACTGTTTTAGAATGTTGTAGCAAGACTGTTTTAATATAAAATAGAGGAAATTTTTAAAATAATGTAGCTTATTTTAAAAATTAATAATACTAACAAGGTAGATAATGCTAGATAATTTTCTATTTTCTGGAATAAAAAAACTTATCCATATGGATTTTTGAGTGGTATAAGTAAAAATATTTAAAAACAAATCCATTGGTTAGGCCTACCATTTTTTTTCTAGCTTTATTTTTCTATATAAATATTTACTGATTGACTGTATTAAAGTTCTAGGCCAAATATTTTCATTATATATATCTTATAAAATTGTGTTCATGTCCTTTATTTGATCAAAGTATATTCATAAAATAGAGATTTCATAGAGAGGTTAAGGGGGATTGTTAATTTATGACCTATAAGTGATAGTATCATTAGTCATTACCAAAAGAATTCCAGAAACATCTCTGTTTACTCAGTTTGCTATACAATGAGATGATTAATTTTCTTTGATTTACTCTCCCCAGATTCATCAACAATTGAGATAAAGTGTTGAATCAGTTTCTTTTTGGTTTTCCCTTTTCCAATTTTTTTTCTGCCAATGCCCAGTTTTAATTTGATTTTCTAGGGACAAAGTTGTATCATACCCATAGTGAATTTCTGAAGAAGTTTAATTTTTTTCCTTAGTGGCAGATTTTTATTTGTGATTTTAACTCAATTTTAACTGTACTAACTCTCTATCAGGGGATTTATTATTTCACCTGAAAGTTTTAGTTGCATTTGTGGGAGTTTTATTGTTAAAAAATATTATATAAACAAGCAAACTGTGCTTATTACGGTGTGAAACTTGCTGTATGGGAAGAGTCATGGTCTTCACATAAGGTGCGTTCTATTTGATTAGAAGAACTCAGAGAGGCCATAAGGAAGAAGAAAAAATATTGTTTTGTTATCTCAATGATCTGCAGGGGAATTATAAATAGCAGTGATAAATGGAACTCTTGTTAGTATTCCACGCACGAGTTTAATTTTAAAAGTGATACATAAATTGTATATCAGATTCCGGTCAGCTATCCACCCCGTACCTCATGGCCCATGAACACCTGTGCCAACCCTTCCCAAGAAAACTGAGGAGACGCCAAATGACTCTGATAAGAGAAGCGAAGGATTTTGATGAGAGCTTTTAACGAGTTGAACGATATAGTCCGTGACTTGGGTATTCCTAAGAGTTCTTCAGAACAGTTAGGCTCTATGCTAAAGGAAAATAACTTATTGCCACCTGGTAGCTCTTTCTTATTTGTTCTCAATTAGAGAAAAATTTTCCATTCCATTCTTTACACAAGATGGTGACTGGGTTTACTGTTAAAATTTATATGGACTGATAGCAAAGTTTATGATACAGTAAACGTAAAACGTAGTAAAACGTTGTGCTAGATAAAACATACAATAAAAGGTGAACGATTGTAGGCTCTTTATTGACTGGTCTAAAAGAAGCCTAAAAACAGTACTTTCCCACTGTGATATTAATGTTATTCAGTACCATTATGGTGATCTATGAACCTGAAAGAATGCTGTGAGAACTCAGACCTAACTGAAATATAAGGATCATGGATATATAATATGAGGTTAAATTAATGTGCTTTGCATGCTTCTATGACATAAAGAACACCAACTGCCATATCACTAGAATGCCACCTTATATGAGTCAATATACTTTCATGTTGGAAAAGCACCTTCTATATCTGGGCCTGGCATCATTTTATCTGGGAAAGTCATATTTTTTACGAGCCTCCTCTAGCCCATCATGGATGTATCCTTTTAACTTAGCCAAAAACATAAAGTGGGCGCAGTGGGTAATCTAAAAACCAATGACTCCTAGCACAACATTGATCCAAGTTATCGCTGTACAACCGGGAAAACCCCTCAGATTCTGCCTGATTCCATCGGCTGAAAGAGTTAGCTCCTCCTTTCATGAGTGCTGGACTCTCATGTAGAGATGTTAACCCCTTGGAGGAGGTCAGGCACCTAGCCTCTGGAATCATCCTAAAAGGGCTTTCGACCTGAGTTATTCAGCGGAGTCCTCGTGGACGTGGCCTGACACTATTTCTCGGAAGGTAATAGCTACCAGCCACTTAGTGTGTGTTGAGTAGGGGGTAAGGCTCCCCCACAGTCACTCCCATACAGGTGACCTCAACAGAGACTTAGCTGCAATTAGGAGAGAGCTCTCTGTTCGTTAGCTGTAGGCCGCCACAAGGAGTCACTCTGCAAGGAATAACCGACAAAGAACATCTCAAAGGCAGGGGCTGGGAGACTCTAGCCCCTTTTGAGTTAGGGCTGTTGCCATGAGGGTGAGTACATCTCAAATTCATGAGCAACTAACGCCAAACTGGACCTATCCCCATAATTTGTGGATAGTAGGGAAGATACACTATGCACACCTGCTTGTGTGAGTGGAATAGCCGAGATATGTGACATCACTGGCTCAAAAAGTAGTTGCAACGTATGGCTACATTAGAACCTGTGCAAATGTGTAGTACGTGAAACTTAGGTTGATCCAAATATGTCTACCTGACTTCACTTCTTATATATATTTGTTTGATAGAGCAATTAATAAAGGCTCTGTCAAAAAAAGACAACTGTTTTAAATAATTGTTTATAATATTTTCATGGCTGTCAAAAAAGTAAATAAAATATGTGGTCTTGGTTGGTCCAGATATTCGGAAACTTCTGAATGAACACCAAATTCACATTTATTATTGAAAATATGATCATGAAGTTTAAAAACTTCTTGGGTTGTTTGATGAGCTTTAAAGATCACTTTCTGAATTATCCGTTTGGACTATTTCCCGAAAATACTGGTCCTGTGAATTAAGAGCAAGGGGAACGTTTTCATCGAGATATCAAGAATATGAAACGTGGATACCAGGGTAGTTGAAATTTCAAACATGATGATGGACTACTGGTAAAGGCTGCACAGAGAAGGACTGAAAATTATCTACAATAGAAAAAATTCGAAAAAAGCTTTAATGGGAAAAGGAAAGGCAATATAGATAATTATAGATCCTAGTACCTTTCGACAATGGTTATATTTATATCAATGCTTATTTAATTAATATTATAACTTAATTTTTCTAAAGTAATTACGGTTAGGGAAGTATAAGTCTTTGTATAAGCCCTCTTTCAATGTGTTTATATCCACTTTTTGAAAAATCCTACGGGATAGAGATATGAAGGCTATATTTAAAATCGGTACACCAAAAGGAATAATAATCACTAGATTGCAGACTACGATTTTCTATTATATAATTTGTTGTCAAGACTATGCTAATGTAATAACTTGGACTCTTTCATTGATTACCGATTATAATAATTGTCGTTGGACTGTGCCGTTTAGCTTACTTAGCTACAGAATGTGATATATAGTTAAAGGCTTATAAGTGATTGATCAAAGTATAATATGACCCATTAAACATTGGGAATATGTGTATTTTTTATCAAAATATGAAAATTTAATAGATTATTATTTTTTCCAAAACTCTTTAAAAGAACAATAAAGTATAACTTTTACTATGGTAGTTTCGCAAAGCTAGAAAATAAATTAATGGCTACTAAATAATAAAAAGATTGATTAGACAGTGCAAAAATAAGTTTGAAATCAACCTTTTAATTCTAAGAAGTGATTTGCCTGGCAATCTTCCTCATGTTTAGCTTGAATAAACCTACTTGAGTTAACTTTAATAAATGAGACTCCTGTCTGCAGTCCGCCTGAAGAAACCTAACTGAGCTAGCTGTGAAAGCTAAAACGACTGTAGCCATAGTAATTTCCAGCCTGAAATAACTTACCTTAGTTAACTGTAATAAATGAGATGCTTTGTAGGCTTGTAGTCATCATATAGTATATCCTGAAGAAACCTACCAAATTTAACTGAATGAATTTATATTACTCATGATCATCCTAATGTTCAGGCAGAAGAAACTAACGTGAACTAGCTGAAAGAACAGAAAGTATGCTGTAACCATTATAATGTCAATTCTAAAGAAACCTAACTTAGCTAGGTGTTAGAAATTAGATGCTTTGAAGTCTTTATAATGTATAGCCTGACTAAAACTACCTGAGCTAGCTGTAATAAACAAGATACCTTATAACCATCATAATTATCATCGGAGATAATTGTAAGAACTGATATTCTCTGTGGCTTTTATAATGTCTTGCCTGATCCAAACTACCTGTGTTTTGCTGACAGGACTATCATTGTTGATAAAATGTTTCATCCCCATCAGGCCCAGAGTCAACATGGCTCCAGTGAAAACCGCCAGAAGTGAAATGATCGCTAAGTTGGTACGGACTCGTATTCTATTTACTGGATGTTGCGCCCATATCACTAATGACTCGAACAGCTTGAACCGTCGCTTTGTCTCTGTCTTGAACCTGTGTGCAAAGATTATTAGCCTGGTAAAATGGAGCTTAAGCCAATATCATATTTACTTTTACAACTTTAAAATTAATATATATCCTGTCATGGCAAATACCACTTAGCCTTAAATAATATATATTAATTGAAAAGTTATATAGTTATTATTATTTATATTATACAGGTAAACTATGGTTGAAATATCGCTTTAAAGGAATTAGTAGATTCGTAGAAATTCTCAAAACTGAATTGGACCAGTATGAATCACAAAATGACCAGATTTATTAATTAACAATCCATGAAATTCTTTATTAAAATAAAAAAATGAAAAATATATAGCTTAAATAAAATAAAGTTTATACAAAACAAGTGTGCTGAAGAATTCTATACATTATTACTAGTTTAACATTTGCAAGTTGTATTTAATATATTATACTTAATAAATAAACGTCAGGTGAAATGAAAGGTTGTACATTGAAGTAAATATTGGATTACCTGAATTCTTCATAATAGTGTTCATGAATTATACAACAAAGCATTGGAAATTGTTGGATTATCAATAAAATAGCCGAAAATGCTCCCTGTAGATTGGCTAATTTTCTTTTCCTTTATCAGCAATCAGTTAAAAACAAAACAAAACACAATTTTCTGTGTACAAAGTGAAACACTCTAAAAAAATACTATGTTTGTCAATAAAATTCTGGCTATAAAAGGGGCGCGGCATCAAATTCTCATTAATATGCATTTTGTTCAAATTTTTTACTTGGTTTTGAAATAACCAGGCCTGGAACTTAAAATTATATGTTAAATTAGTCATAAAGCTTTTTTGTTTGGCTAAAAGCACAAATAAATTTAAAAATATTAGATTAGAAAATTGCTTGGAAAGTTGTACATCATAAAATTTCCATTAAGTTGCCATTTTAACAATATATATATATTTGTTTAATGACTTAGGAAAATTTCAAAATTAGATATGTCCAAGAGTACAATGTCGTTCAGCCGCTCGTTCAGTCATTGATGGGTGCAGTGCTTGTATAATTAATGTTGGCTATAATTTTGTACAAAATAAAATATAAATAAGACGTATTTTTATAATATATATATACTTTTATTAGATTTTTACTTTTTCTTAACACATCGTAGATAAATTATTGCGATCGTAAAATAATTCGAACTCAAGATTATGATAAATGTCGAAGTTTCATGACTAGACACCCTGAAACCAAAAAAGTTGTTTTCACGATGCCATCTGTCTGTCTGTCTACATATGCCTTGAGCTAGAGCCGAAACTGTTTTGGGAATTGGGGTATAGTTTTGTCTCTGGAGTGTTCATAAAGTTCCCCTGAGCTGTTTTTGGAATTAGATGTCCATTCCTAAATTTAATTTTAGATTACTAAATGGCAAAGAGAAAAAATTGATATTTTAGAAATTCACCTAAACGATTTAGATTAAATGTTAAAACTAGACACTATTTATTACTATAAAAGAGATGGACATTCGCTAATTTTTTAATTAAAATAACTTTGAGGGTGATTTAAATAATATAAATTTACAAATTTACATAATTTTTCCGCAACTATTTGAGATAAGAAATATCTTATCATTTTAAAGTTGTGTTATTTTTAAAGAAACCATTTTTTTATTGAAATATACTTTTTCAAACAAATATATTCTGAGTTACAATCAAATTTATATAATTTTTAAGTCAGACCTTTGAAAATGATTTGATTATTATGCCCTTTGGAGGACAAAGCTGTTTCTTTTTCCTCATTTTTTCTGTAACAGTGTTCCTAGTTTCTAATGCCATAGAGTAAGTAATCGTGTTTATTATTACTATTTCACTTTTTATCTATGGTGTGATGTTTATAGAACAATGTATAGACCTATTCTGAATACCCCCCTTACAAGAGTTAACACCACTAAGTGAGCATACATCATTCACGGAAGGAGGGACCAAATCCTCTTGACGATGGCAACTGGTCAAGGAACAGTTGGGGGGTTGGGGGGTGTCCCAGTCTTCCGGCGACAACGTGCATGAGATCATTAGTTCTTATATTTGCCACTGAGTGAGTTTTACTTACTTGCATAACTTCGAAGGGCACATCCTTAATGAAAGATATGATCCTCCAGAGAGATTTTTATTTTCCAGATAAGAGGATACCAGAGCTTGGTATGTTAGGTCAGTTTTTATTTTGAAAAAAAAATTGTTATCTTAAATAAGTGTCAGACCCACTTAATTGGTGGTCTCTTTGATATCTTACTTACAGGTTAGTGCTGGGTCAGAGATAGAAGCTCATGGGCTTAAGATGCACCTGCTTTCGGGTCGACTGCCCTAGCTTGTACAGGACAATAGGCATCCCACCCCAGGCAACGTACAAAGGGTATTGGCCAGTTGGTAGCAAGTATATTACAGAAAAGCTTGTCAGGCCAAGTCCTCGGGGTCTTCACTGGGAAACTCGGGTTGAAAGCTCATTAGGGTGATTCCAGAGGCTAGGCGCCTTGCTTTCCGCAAGTGTTAATCACCACAACGTGAAATTCCAGCACTCATGGAAAAAAGAGAACACTCCTCACACCGCTTGAAGCTGGCCAATATGTAAGGGTTTTCCCAGTTGTTTGGAAATGACAGGGATCATTGATGGGCATGGGTGACATCATTTCATAAATTGCTCCTGCACAATCTTTACGGGAGTGGCTGCGCTAAAAGGATCCAGCCGTGTTGGATTAGAGGGACCTCTATAGATGTACCTATTCTCCAGATAAGTGAAATCCAGACGCTGATGTGGAATATGAGCTTTCGTTTTTAAAAGTCTATGACTTATTCAAGGTGTAATACATTTGACATGGTGATATTATTAATATCTTAATAACGGGGTTTGCACAAGGTCAAGGTTGGAAACTCATGGATTTGAGATGTGTCCACTCTCATGATGACTGAGCTCTCGGGTGAGACAAGAGGCTCCACATCCTTGCTTGCGGAATTTTCTACGACCGGTAATCCTGCCAGAGGACCTCATCGTGGTGGCCCCCGGTTAATGTCAGGGAGAATTTCACGAGGTACCGACTAGGCAACGTGTGTTGATAGCCATTTTTTAGGCTTATTCCTAAGGATAGGTGCCTGACCTACAAATGCCCATATGGGGTGGTGTAGGTAAAAGCCTTTTTTATTCAGATTATATTAACAAATTTTTTACTCTGAGTGGGGCAATTTGTAGTTTGTGCAATAACTTTGTAATATGTATTTCTAGCATATACAGAAGGAGGAGCCATCTTCTACAACTAATGGAAGTATTAAAAGGTGAGGGAGGTTACCCATTTTTTGCTGAGTTTCCATCTTCCTCCATAGCGCTGGCAATTACATATGCAGTGAACAAATCTCCCCATCCCTAGTTCCAGGATTTAAAGGAGGGTGAGGTGTTAACACCAACTAGCACGAGGTTTTTGACTTGAACAACTGAAAGTATGGTCGTGGTTGGCTACAGGTTCAACATGACGGGGTGTTTTTCCCTCTCTAGATGCCAGGGATTCTAAGCTTTAAGTACGGTATTGCTAGTCCCAGTTTCAAATAGAATTTAAGTCTAAGATGCTATTAGGAGTTTAAAGAACCACAAATCCCCCGGTATATATTCGACTCCACGAGTGTTATTAAAGGAAGAAGGTGAATTAGAAATCAATAAATGGCCATGCTTCAAATAGAACCATGAGGTGTTGTTACAAGAATGAAAGGAAGGTATTATAATACCCACTTTCAAAAAGGTAAATAATACAGTCTGTAATTAATATAAAGTTATCACACTACTAAAAAATCCTATTAAATTATATAAAATATAACTTAAGTGAGATTAACGCCATATGCACGAGGAGAATATTATCTTGTACGAGGAGACACAGGATGAAAAATAAAATAACAAATAAATAGTGGGGGTACAGGGAGTACATAAAATAATAAAGGAAACAAGACTGAGATGGTATGGTCATGTAATGAGGATGGAAAATTAAAGTATACCAATAAAAAGATGAAGGTGAAGTTATTTAGATGCATTTTACTAAACGGACCTGGCCATAGTATTGACCGAGTTATTGATAGTTACAAAGAGAGTAGGTAAGGCTTGACATTAAACGGCACAAATTAGCTAATAAGATAATTAGTTGATTTATATTTGTTCTATAAGCGCAAATAAGCTGTTGCAGGAAATGTACAAATTTCATTAGAGATTATCAGAAAAATAGGTTCAAATTGTGATTGCTGAGAAGACTAGGTGTAGTACCTGATAGCACATGTAGCATATGTTGAGAACGACTGTTTAGAAATAACTACGAGCAATATACCATTTGATAAGTTTAATTAGTTATATTAGTTAAAACAATTGGCCTACTTGAGTAGAACTAATTAAGAAAATAATGCATTCAGGGAATCCCTGTTAATTTTTGTAAGTTATCGTCAAGAAATGTAGAACTTAGAATAAAAACTAGTTCTTATACTGCTTGTTGATTATCGATGTTAAACTTTGTATTCTGCCTTACAAGACTATAATACATTTATAATGTTCGCAAATGAGTTAGCCTACTTAGAAAAATATCTAATCCAAATAGGGATGAAGACAATGGAGAGTTCAGGAGGTTATCTGATTAGGAGTTACACACCCCGTATTTCTCACCACACCATGTAGGTAGTCAAATCTACCAGCTTGCGGTGGGCATGGAGTTTAGAACAGTGTTCAGGGCTAGACTGGTAAACCCGATAGGAAGAGACTATTGGGAACACCAAAAATACCAGAAAGAGATTGGGGGCTATGAGGTGGCCTGAATAGAGCTCGTTCAAAATAGAAAAAAGTGTCGTAATATATAAGTGCATGAAGAACCTTTAAGGTTTCAAATGACACAAAGTAAAAAAGCAGGTAACTAAGGGAAGAGCGAAAATAATTGAACATCTTACAATTTCAATTTCAAATTAATTCACCTTATTAACAACATACCTTTTTATATATAACCATAGCATTAGCTTTATATCTATAAAATGGTGGGAAACATTTTCAACAAACGAAATATTATCATGAACATAATATGTGACATTTTCATTTAAAAACAGATCATGGTTTCATTCAAACATCGCATTATCTCAACAGTGTGCATATATTACTATATATTAATAGTGCGTGACTTTAACCTGAACGCAACTATTACATTTATAAAAGTAAAATTTGACACTATTTAAAATAAACTTGGAAATTTCATTCTATTCCTGACTCTGTAAATGATCTACAGTCATAAATATGACCTTAAATATGGGAATTTGGTGACATAACTTAATAATTATAGGATCAAATCAGATTAATTTTTTGTGAACGAAAGTAAACATAAGGATAAATTGTTATTATTTTGGTGAGGTTTAATACATTTTTTAAAGGATGTAATTTATGACAATTTTTTAATTTGAACTTGTTTAACAGCATTCCATAAAGACACCACTTACTTAGACAAGTGTTTTAAAGAAGATTAGAGAGATAAACAGGGGTGAAGGGGGAATGGTGGAAACACAGCAAGGTGGAGGCGTTTGACAAGACTGACAAATATTATAAATACTAAATCCACGAATATTGACTTTTTAACCATTTTATTATATAATAACATAAATAAATGCTATACATCCTATTTTATAGTATGTTTACATTTTATTCATTGTTGTAGTTTTATTATAATACCACTAAAAACTAATAAACTATTTTTTATTTATTCATTGAATTATTAAATAAGTCTTAGGTTGAACATAATCATAGTACATAAAAAAAGAATTGTGTTTCTGAATTTTAGCATGACACATTGCACTATAAGCCTCATCTTATAGAGAACATGGAGATTAAAATTTATCAGGGTAAACATATTTTGAGTTATATTTTATGTGTAGAGCCCGTAGAGCCATACTAGATCGGGCACAGCATGTGTGTGACCAATGAGCTTAAAGGAGGACAGTCATCCTGCTTTGTCATAGGTGATAAGAGTGTGTTGATGTTACCACCAGGGGAAGAAGTGACGTCTGTGTCTGTGTGAGAGTTAGCCAGGACTCTTTGTCGAGTAGTGGACCGGGACAGTCACCCTGCTTTGTCCTAGGTGATAAGAGTGTTCTGATGTTGCCGCTAGGGGAAGAAGTGACGTCTGTGTCTGTGTGAGAGTTAGCCAGGACTCTTGGACGAGCAGTGGACCGGAACAGTCAGATGAGTTAGAGTGATAAAAGATTGATAATTGATAAACCAACAAAATACACAGATATTTATTAGGAAACGTTTCAGTGTCGCCACTATACCTGGTCAGACAGAGCTCGCAATATGTCCTCCATATAGAACTGAGACTATTATAACCTGTCAGTAAATATGTATTATTTCAGTGTCACCACTGTACCTGGCAATATGTCCTCCATATAGAACTGAGACTATTATAACCTGTCAGTAAATGTGTATTATTTCAGTGTCACCACTGTACCTGGCAATTTGTCCTCCATATAGATTTGAGGCTATTATAACCTGTCAGTAAATGTGTATTGTTTCAGTGTTGCCACTATACCTGGCCAGACAGAGCCTATTATAACCTCTCAGTAAATGTGTATTGTTTCAGTGTCACCACTGTACCTGGTCAGACAGAGCTCACAATATGTCCTCCATATAGAACTGAGACTATTATAACCTGTCATTAAATGTGTATTGTTTCAGTGTCACCACTGTACCTGGTCAGACAGAGCTCGCAATATGTCCTCCCCACGCAATTGAGCCACCGAGTGAGACAAGACAAGTGGACGAAAGCCATTGTCCCCTGACACTTGCAAGGCATGATTAGTTTCTCCGAGTTCTCGTCAGTCGTCTGACAGTATCGACAGTAGTTGGAACCTACTGAGGGAAGTGGTGGAATGTCCAGTGTTGACAAAGATTTATCATAGCCTCCTGGATCACGGGACCGTAATATGTTGCCCTTAATAACATTGTGGTCTCGAAGACTACCTCCCGCAAGCTCAAACTCATGACTGCTACGGAGGCGGTAAATCATTTTCGTATATTAGTACACCAATTAGATCTAGCCAAAACAGTTATATTATTTCTTTAAACTTGAGCACAAAGAAACCATAGTAACATATCCATATGTTTAGGTATCTGTTATTTTGTACCATTGTTATTATAGTTTTACCACCTCTGTTAGATACTAATAAATCTCCCACTACGGTATTAAAACGAGAATCTTCTTCTATGAGCTCTTTTAATTTTCCAGTTATTTTCATAATTTTATCTTCAGAAATTTCGATTTGCAAGCTGAAATAATTTGTCTTGGTTTTAGTCCCATTTAATTATTCAGCAACGTGTATTCTTACATGCATTAAAGATATTAACACAAGGAATTAGTTTTAAAAATATGATTAATATTTTTCATCGAAACACCGAGAATCTCAACCATAGATGTAGGCCTAATCGCTCTGATTATTTAAAGGGTGAATGTAATAAATTATAACAAAACATCAAATATAAGTAATCAGATTGTTAACACGAACGATGATTTGAGTAAATGGAAAGACGACTTCAGGAATATTTTGAAAGTTCGTGAAAAATATGAATTGTGCGAGAATATCGAAATTCAGACTACTGAAACATTAATTCCAGAACCAAGAATTAGTGAAGTCTACTCCAGCAGAGTTATTAAAGGAAGGTGGGAAATGTTAGAATTATAGATTATTAAAATGATAAGTTTCATATGGAACTGTAAGGTATTACCAAAATAACCGAATATATATATAATAATACCCATTTTACAAAAGGGTTATAAACCGAGTGTAGTAAAAATAGGGGTGACCTGGTGGTCTAGGGGTAAGGTGTCAGACTTCTGTGCTGGCGGCCGGGGTTCAATCCTCGGTCCCGGCATAGATTTATCTTAAAACCAAACCCTTCCTTCACCTCTGACAATACATCTTGTGAATGTGAGGAATGCCAGGCCTCCACCGTGGTTCGGATTCCACGTTAAATTGTAGGTCCTCCATTTCATCTCACAATCACCCTACCATTACACATTAGCGTAAGTGCGTATAACCCGAACGGGTAGTAAGACGCGGTGCTAATAATAATAATAGTAAAAATAGAAATGTCACACTACTACCAACATGTTTTACAATTTTATCCAATGTTCTTCTAATGAGATTGACTCCATATGCAGGAGAAATATAGTAATTGGGGGATCCTTTGTGTGGACTTAGGTGAAATAGATCAACAGAGGACTCATTTTTATTAGTAATCAAATATTAAATAAAAAGGGGAATACAATATGTCGGTTAAAAACTATCCATATATTTTAAAAATGCCTATGATTCAGTTAAAATAAACAAATTATATTAAATTTTAGTTAGATTTGGATTACTCAAAGCACTTTTGAAGCTGATTAAGCTATCATGATCTGAAAATTGAAAAATTACTCCTGGACACGGGAATCGAACCCGGGACCTTCGGCTTAGTACGCCAATGCTCTTACCACTGAGTTATCCAGGATTCGTCCCGCACTCATGGTCATTCTTCATTCTTCACTCATGGTCTAAGGCAGAGTCTATGATGGACGTGCGGAAGACGTCAGCTTATAAGTATGTGATTATATAAGATTACAACCATCAGATAATGACTATGGGCACGGGACGAATCCTGGGTAGCTCAGTGGTAAGAGCATTGGCGTACTAAGCCGAAGGTCCCGTGATCGATTCCCATGTCCAGGTGTCATATTTCAATTTTCAGAACATGATATTTAAATGGTGTCATCATCACTAAAATGCATAAATGATAGCTTCGGCTATTTGATTAATTAATTAAGCTATGTTTGACTGATACGGGGCCAAGGTACAGGTTGGATATAGTTCGTCATAAACTTTTGAAATACATAATGGTTGAAACAATTATATGCTATTTCCACATTAATATTTAATTTAGTTTTAGGGTATGTTATTAGGGTAACATAAGAAAGTAGGGAAGGGTTGATATTAAACAGTAAAATGCAGCTATTAGGATAAACATATGATTTCTATTTAATGGGAAATAACAATGAAGGAAGTAAGCTGTTTCAAGAAATAAAAAGCATTTAACGAGAGGCTAGCAAGGAAATAGTTTTAAAAGTGAACGCTGAAGTGACTAAGTATATGATAACACAGATAACACACATGATAAGTCACAGATTACTTGGAGCAACATATCAATTTAGGGTTTTGGTGTTAACATATTCAGGAACCATTTAAAATGGTAATACCTCCTCAACTACTTGATTAGGTAATGTACAACAATTATTTGCAATTACATGGTGTGTAACCTACAATTCCTCAACAAGTATGAGTATATGCGTAAATACAATTTAATGATTTTATATTTAACAGAATTACATAAAAATATTAGCTGACAGAAGGCCAGCGAGAGATTAAACTAAAAGCATTATAATTTAACATAAAGCCAGAAAATACACAACAGAGCTTGGGAGGTAGGGTATTATACAAAAAACAAGATCAACAATGATATCACGAAACATTTTCATTAGGACAATTTTAGAGAATAATAAAAAATAAATGTTATAGGCCTTTTCTCGTCAAGTAATTATCAAAGAGTTCAATGGTCTTAATATACTTAAATGTTCCCTTAAGGGTAGAAGTACCATTTACATCTAACACTTTACTTATTGACCTTAATTGAATGATTAAAAAAATAAATCTATAAGTAAACTCAAGTACACAATAATTAACATCTTAGGAGTCCGAATAATTCTCTCATAGGAAAAATCGACCAAATATATTAATATAATACTCCAGTAACCAACATTCATCAACTAACTTTCCACGATTAAATATCATAATAAGTTATTATTGGTACTTGAAATAACCAGACATATAAAATCAGGGAAGTGCAAAATCCTAATTTTCCCTATGTATATTTGTTTGTATACAAATATAAATAAATGTATAGTTTGTTTAAGTCTTTTAAAACTCCTGGCACCAAAATGCACGCAATTGAAGTAAACTAGTAATCACATTAACCACACTAAGCTAGAACCAATTTACTTAACCTAGAAGGGGATCCTAGCTCTTCAAGTCCTGATTGGTTAACCTGAAGTAATTTTGTTAATATTGGTAAAGTACAAATTCTGCTACAAAACTGTAGCGTTTAAAATATAATTTGAAGAGTTATTTTATTTCATGAAATAAACTAGAGGATTTTTTTTATGAGAGAAATATATTTTTGTGAATTGCTTTTTAATATTAAAGCCGAATGATCATATTATATTCTTAACCAAAACCTTAGTAGTAAAACATAAAAATTATACTTTTTAATACATGTTAATAAATATTATCCAAGTTTGTTAACTTTTATGTGGTGTTTTAAAAATTGAATGTATATCTATCTTTACCTGCAGAGTGAGTTGTTGTATCACTAAGTTCACCTATTGTCTGATAGAGTGCTCTCGCTTCGTGAGTTCACAAATCCGCGCTAGATGTCGGGGCATTAGTAACCCAAGCCCACAACAAGAACGGTTGGAAGTAGATGTTCATATTAAATATCAATAACATAGATTTTCTGTAATACAAATATAGAAATAAATGTATTACCTCAAGATATGTCAAAATGTGTGTCACAAACTGTTGATAAGATCCATTTTGATTTATATACGTTGTTTTCTAAATACATATTATGTAGGTACACTCCGTCAATATTGTAAGGTAGCGACTTACTGGCTCAGGCCACGCGATATGCTACACCTCCACACATGACTGCTGAACTGTTTGCCTAGCTACGCCCAAGGCCGGATTTAGAGAAAGACTTAAGTCCCTAAATCATTTCTTGCCTGTAGGGAAGGAGTGATGAGGGAGTGGTAATGTCTTTTTGTGATGTCCAAATGGTTTGATATACTAAATTAATTTTACTTTATTTTCCCTTTCTTATAAAATCAATTATTTGTTACATACTTAGTTAATTAATTATGTTTGGTATCATTAATATATGGGCCTCCTTTTTTTTAGCTGTTAAAGTTTTAAACACGCCACACATTATTTTGGAAGCAGTGCTACCCACATTTATTGGCTTTACATGGTAACATAAAGCAGGTCTCTCCCTTTTCAGAATATTAATTACTGTGAATAGCTAATCATGAATTTATTAATGATCAATGATTATATTCCACACATGTAATGAAAATAACAAATTAAATCTAAAAGATTTTTACTTTATCTTTAGGATGCTGAGTTTAAAAAATATATATATAATTTAAGGGTCCCAATCCTGATTTAAAATATTTTATATTATTTCTGGTTTAATAAAAAAAGAAGATACTTGATAAAATCTTATCCATATGACATACTTGAGCTATAAAAGGTAATTTATTTGTTTCTTCAAAGTTATTATGAATGTCTATATACATTTGTGGGGTCATAGTTTGATTCCATACTTTATTTAATGTTACCAAAACGGCCACAAATTAACGATTAGAAAAAGATTTGATAAATACTTTGATTGATAAAATTGTTGTTTATTATTATTATTATTATTAATAACACCGCGTCTTACTACCCGTTTGGTTTATCCGCACTTACGCTAATATGTAATGGTAGGGTGATTGTGAGATGAAATGAAGGACCTACAGTTTAACGTGGAATCCGAACCACGGTGGAGACATGGCATTCCTCACATTCACAAGATGTCTTGTAAGAGGTGAAGGAAGAGTTTGGTAATCAGATAAATCTTTGCCGGGACCGAGGATTGAACCCCGGCCGCCAGCATAGAAGTCTGACACCTTACCCCTAGACCACCTGGTCACCTTGTTTATTAAAATATACTTTTATTATCATTTTCTAATAAATTAAATGTATAATGTTAACTGTGGTTTTGTTTTGGTCAAATCTGTTTTTTTTTACTAAATCAATTATGGAAATCCAAACCATAATACTGGTTATGTCATCTACAAATATTATTAATAATATCAGAGTGGGGAGGTTTAAATGAATGAAAAGCAGTGAGATTTTTGTTGTGTTTACGAGTTTAAAAACACTTTAAATTATATCCATGCTTTTTAAGGTTTGGAATGTAAATATCCTTAAGTAAAAATGTATTGTAAGTTCATTACTGTTTTTAAGATGACCTGGCGGTCTAGGGGTAAGATGTCAGACCTTGGTGCTGGGAGTACGGCGTTCAATCCTCAGCTCCGGCACAGATTTATCTTATTTCCAAACCCTTCCTTCACCTCTGACAAGACGTGTATTAATCACAACTTGGGAATCTGTGGAATTCCAGGCCCCACCGTGGTTCGGATCCCACTTTAAACTATATGTCCTCTATTTTATCTCACAATCACCCTACCATTACACATTAGCTTAAGTGCGTGCAACCCGAACGGGTAGTAAGGCGAGGTGCTAATAATATTATATATATATATATACAAACACACACGGTTTATAAAAACGTCTGCCTGTTGCCAAATATACATAGAAATGCATAACTAGTTGTGGTTCCTTTATTTATATTCGATAGGAGCTATCATACATACAGTCAGGGTTTGAGTCACAGTTAAATATAGGGCTAGTTTTATTTAAATATGTAACTTAAGATCTATAGAACAACTTAACCGATTGCGGTGTGGTTTTTACTTTTACTGGACCAATATTTAGGCAGGTTTTTAACATTATTTGTGTATAATAAAGTGTTTCATTGTGAGTCCCGGTGAAGGGCCAGCCGATTGTTTGTAAACATTGATGGAACCACATGATTACTGTGGTGTAGTTTTAATTATTTTTTAGATTATTTATCCGGGGATTTTTCAGTGTAATAATTGTAATCGGGTGTTTTGTTGTAAGTCTCGGTGAAGTGTCAGCTGTATATGTGTATATATCTATGGAACCACTTAACCGATTGGGGTGTAGTTTTTTTCATAATATTTACCCAGGCATGTTTTAGCATGATATAATCAGGTTTTGTGTTGTGATTCTCGGGGAAGGACCAGCCGGATATTTGTTTATATCTAGTAACAGCAAACCGTTCCCAATGTAGTTTTTTACATTCTGCAGGATATTAACCAGCAAATTATAGCATGATTTACTTAGGTTTTGGGTTTAGAGTCCCTGTTAAAGTTTTGTATGGATGTTGTATATATGCTATCTATGATATTTATAACCACATAAGCGATTGAAGTGCGTTTTTTTTTTTTCAATTATGTAGTATTTATATATAGGCAGGTTTTAACATTAGTTTAATCAAGTGTCTTTCTGTGAGTCCTTGGAACTGCTGACAGGTCTATTGATAATGGACTATGTAGGTCAGCTGGAAGGTTGGATTACGTTCTTCCACGAAGGGGATAATATAGTTCAGAGTGAACTATAGGAGAATATTTATATGTAATATAATATTACCTATTTCACCCGCCTCTGCTACTCATCTGGGCTACATGCCTAATAATTGTTGTGGGATAGTGATGAAGAAGATACAAGTTAGAGAGGATGTAACCTCATTTGCTAGGAGGGAAGTTGGGAAACAATGTAGGAAAACGTCCCTCAATATTTTCGGCCAGTATGAGAACCCTGTTTCATCCATCACTGAAAATGGACCACATGAGAACATCTTTGTCCACGTGACTACCGTTGCAGTATAAAATAAATCATTTACTACATTGTCTAGAATATTTAGTTAACTTTGTAATTCTGTTTACTATAAGATATCAAATATTTAATTTTGTGTGTATTTCGAGCAGAAATCACGCTGGTCTATAATATATTATTTTTTGGCTTTCATCTTTAAGTTCAATCATTAATGTTTTTACGACAGTGAAATTATCAACAACTCTTAGACCCGCCTCGGTGGTGATCTTAAATAACGCACTAGCTTCGTGTTGAGCTAGACTGACGTGGACGGGGAGATCAAGTTTCGAATCTCGCTTGAGTGAATCAGGGGGAGTTTTATTCCAAAATGGTTTTCCACTCCTCCTCCACGCAAATGTGGGTCTACTTTCTCTAAATTCAACCGTCCCAATTCCTAACCCTTTAGAATAGGTAATTAAGCGTATTGTTCGAAAGGGTAGTAAGACGCGCTGCTAAAATTAAAAAACTCTTAATAAGAATGTGTATGCAATTTCTTTAAATAATCTTTCCTTGTCCTATTGATTTAAGATTGACTAAATGAAGGTTATCTGTGAAACAGTGAAGTTTTTCCTGGCATTCAAACATATGAATAAATAGTTAGTTCTGTGTGTGCTAGCTGACCGTGAAGGTCCGAGGTTAGCGTAAAATAGTTAAATGGCGCTTGTTTAAAAGGAGGGTTGGATCACATTATCACTAGCAAAATATTGACAGTTTCAAATACAGTTAAACTTTCCTACATCTTATAAACATTTATGTCTTGCAGTAAAACAGTTATGACTCCTTCCAAGCTAATTTCAAGAACAAATAAATGATGTATTTTTTTAGTCTGCACTACAACTTATATGTTAATATATCATATTCCTAATATTTATGGTCTAATTCATCCCATTGTTGTGTATTTATTTATCAATAGGATTGGACTGAAAGTTCACAGTGAAGTGGTGGCCTGACATACGATGACGTAATTTGCCGGTCTCAAATAAATGGTGGCATACTACTGTAATGCCTTAATAATACACTTTATTTACTGTACTTCAATGAATGACAAATTAATTAACATATGTAACATTACTATGTATAATGTTCCAATGGGACCACGCCCACTACGAACGTTAATGGATGTATCGCTTCAATTCATACTACCCGCCCCAATAAAATCAATTAAACTTAGGATCCCTACAATAGTATTGTTCGCTGTTGTAGCTCTTGTAGGCTAAGAAGACGTAATATAACCATGCTGGACAATATGTTTCACTACTCAATCCAAACCAATGTAATATTTATTCTTTCCACGTACTTACCAAATGAATCTGCTAGTTATAGAAACCTGCTAGGCTGGACGACTCACGGTAAACCAAGACCGGCAACTGGAGCAGGAAAAGCCGGTGTATC